>CM024764.1:79449012-79686540 GCA_014218235.1 Colocasia esculenta | reverse complement strand
AGTATGTAGATCTTGTAACTGTGTAAGTATGTAATTAATTACTTATGCAATTATTATGTAACTCTGTAAGTATGTAAGTACATAGTTCTTTACGCCTTAAGTTTGTAAGTATTTCTTCCTGTAACTGTGTAACAAGATATGAAATAGTTACACAGTTAGATATGTAACTACGTAAATATATAATTACCTAGTTTTGTTCTACGAAAGTTTGTTTGTAAGTATATACTTACGCAGTTACAAACTGCATAAGTATGTACTTATAGAGTTACATGTGTAACTGCGTAAGTATGTACTTAAGTAGTTACACATGTAACTCTATAACTACATAGAGATTTTATAAGTTTGTAACTTTGTAACTAGGGTACCTAGTTTAGACTTACATAGTTTCAGGAGACTTACCTAATTATCAGGTTTACCTAGTTACTAGGCTTACCTAGGGCTTACCTAGTACATAATTACATGTGTAATTCTTATAATTGCGTAAGTATGTAATTTCTGTAACCACGTAAGTATGTAGTTACAGAGTTACATGTGTAACTCGGTAACTACTTGTAAGTATGTAATTACACATGTACATATTATGTAACTACACATATAACTATGGAATTACATACTCTATAACTACACATATAAGTATAGAGTTACATAGTATGTAACTCAGAGACTCTGGACTAGGTAAGTCCTGGTAACTAGGTAATTACAGAGTTACAGAAAGGCTTACCTGCGTAAGTGTGTAATTACACATATAACTCTATTACTAGGTAAGTCCTTGGTGACTAAGTAAGTCTTTCTGAAACTATGTAAGTCCTTTCATCTATAACTATGTAACTCAGAGACCTAAAAATAAGTTTTCCAAAATCAAATACTGATTGATAATTCTCCCAATAAATAAGTAAATACTTATTTCTATAAATTATTAAGTACTTACATAGTTATATATGTAACTACATAAGTACGTAATTACATACTTATATAGTTATAGAATTATATATTTACGCAATTATGCATGTAATTCTGTAAGTATGTAATTACGTAATTATATACTTTCACAAGTGAAATAGTAGATTGTTTGATAACGGGAGGTTAATGGCAGGAACCTAAAAATAAATCTTGTATAAAATAGGGATTGGATGGTACAGAAAAACTTGATAAAGACTTAAAAATAATATCAAATCTCTATCAGAGATCAACAATTAATTCTTCGAAATATCTATATAATGAAGTTACGGCCTTACGGGTATCATAAGACATGAGAGAACTTTTTTTTGGCATATTTTTCAAAAAAAAATCGACAATTTTACACGGACAAGAAAAGAGGAACTGCACGGTTGTGGCCCTGTATAAAAAAAAGAGTCCGGATCCTCTCCACCCGCGCAGGATGGAGTCCGGTCAGTGATTGAGGCTGTTTTGGCTTCTTCTTTTTTTTTCAACCCTTGGTTTTTTTTTAACCAAGGCAGCCCATGTGCGCCTTTGTACCGACCGGACTCCACCCTGCGCGGGGTGGAGAGGATCCGGACTCTGTAAAAAAAATGTATCGTCGCCAGAGGCGGCTCCGAGCCGAGCGTCCTGGCCTGCATGTCGCCGTCCCCTCACCCTGTGCAGCTCAGAAGCAGCGGCTGGAGCAGCTGCCGACACCCCTCCATCCCTTTCTTCCATATCTTGAACTCTATGGATCGCCACGGCACTTGGCTTCCCCGCCCCCTTCTCGTGGGCACCGCATCCTCCTCGGTCTCAAGTTCTGCGAAGGACGAGAAGGATAACAGAGAAGAAGCGGAGCCCTCGCCTCTTGCGGTGGTGCGTCCCTTTTCTTCCTGTTTCAGGGGCCATTCTCATCGTGGGTGAAGGAAGGGAAGACGCCTGAGTATATCTTTCTTTAAAGGTGAGGAATCTGAAAACGATCAGATTCGACGTTGTTCATGGGTCTGTCTGGATGCAATTTGGTTTTTCCTCCATACAATCTTGTGGGTTGCAGCGAGTTATTAGCAAAGGGACGGTCTGTTTGTTCTCTCTTTCTCGTCACTGTCACCATCCCCGATGGCTGCCATTCTTGTAAATTTCTTTCTCGCCTGCAAGGATTTGGTTTCCCATTGTTTAATAGACGGCATATTCTTCATCAGTTTTGCGATTCTCTGTTCTCCAGCGCATGCTTGGAATGGTGTCTATTTCTTTAGCTGCAAGTTTCAAAACCTGGGCAGCTCTTTAATCCGTCATGGAGTCTAATATATGTTAAGCATATTAATTTTTCTTTTCTGTGTATGCAGGGAAGGTTTCTTAAGACAAAGTGAGTTCCGTGTGTTGGAGAGATCAGATCCTTCCCTCCTACTACAACTCTGGCCATCCGACTCACTCAATCTTCTCGCACCTTGAGAAAGGTGTAGGTTTTGGCATGGAATGTAGAATCGATCGATCCAAATAATACAAATATGAGGATGACATTTTATGTAACTATGCACGCAAGAAGGTTATTTCTCAAATTCTCTCTCTTTTTCTTCATCAGTTCATCGAACCTAACCTTTCAAAAGATCATGATTTCAAATGGAATAATTAACAAATAACCTTTTACATGCATAATTGAGAAATAAGACTCGTATATATTATAACTAGTTGAAAACCCGTGCGATGCACGGTAGTTGTTTATAAAATATTAAGATAAATAAAAAATATTATTTATAAAAATATATAATTTTTATTAAAAAAATTTTGTTAAACTAAACAGGAAAAATTTGTTCTTAAAACAAAGGAAGGTGGACTGCACGAAGGTAGGCTTAAAATTGAATTTTTTCTAAAAAGTTATGGTCTGCTCGGTTTAGTAAGATTTTTTAGATGGTGAGTATCTTATCTTGTTTAGAAAGATTTCTTCGTTGATTTAGGTGACAATTAATGTTTGAGACTTGCCTTACGGGAGGTGTGTTAAAGTTGATAGATTTATTATTTTATATTAGTTGCTATATGTTAAGATTTGTTTACCCGAATTTTACTTAACCATATTTAGCTGCGATATAGATAGATTTAGGGTCTGTTTGGTTGGGTGTAAAACCCCACCACAGAAAACTTTTTCCGGAATTTATTTCTTTTTAACCATTTGGTATCACTGAAAATAAAAATATGAAATCTTTTTCCCCTAATTCCGGATTTAGGCATCCCCTGAAAACTTCCGGAGACCATTTTCCCCGAAAACCTCGACACTTCTTCTCCCCGCAACCCCGAAACCCTCTGCACGAAAACCTCGACACTTCTTCTCCCCGCAACCCCGAAACCCTCAACGTGCAGAGGCGCTGCATCGCCATCGCCTCGCCGCGATCCCCGTCCCGGCGCCGTCCATCACCATCGTCTCCGACTTGCGCATCGACACCAGGCGTCGGAGCGTCGACGAAATCAACGTTGTGCATCGCCTCGCCGCGCATCGCCACCCGCGCCGGGCATTGCCGTCTGCCCCAAGCACTATCGGCGAGCACACGAGCCCCTGTTCGAGCCCTCCGACACAACTTTTGTGGGAAGAGGTGGGATTTTGATCGTTTCCGCTTCTAATCTCGTCTACCACGTCAAGGTATTCCTCTTTGTTTCGTCTCGGATCTCGGCATTCGATTTCTTGCCGTCTCTTCTGTTTGATCTCATCATCCATCTGATCTCTACATTTGTGTATTTTATCCTTCCGGCCGGGGGTGTTTCGCAGGGGGGGTGGGCGCAGGGTGGGAGGGGGGGTGCTTCCGGCAGTGGGGGGTGGGGGGGGGGGGGGGTTGGAGGGCGCAAGGGGGGTGTGGGGTGGGGTTTCGGTGGGGTGGGTTGTTGTTCGCAGGGGGGTGGGGGGGGGGGGGGGGGGGGGGGAGCACAGTTATAGTTGAAACTGAGGGTTCTATGATTGCTGTTCTCTCCTTTTCCTGTTGGCAACAGAAAAGTTGGGTTCAACTCTGACTCAAATCTGGACTTAATCATTGCCTGATTTAGAACTTGCCCTGAGATGGAACTGGCTGGTCGTTGGCGTTTGCAGCATTTGCAGCCACTGGAAAGTGGTGATCTGACTGTTTCATGGATTTTGAACGCAATGGTGACACTCAGTTTACCACCATTTATGTGTTTGAGCTTTGTTTTGTGAGATCCTGGTGGCTCACACAAGCAGCTTTTTCAGTCAGGTCATATTGCATTACAGTTGTGGCATTCATTTACTGCTTCAGACATAGGTTTCATGGATTTTTTGTCTTCCTAGTGCAATATCATGGCCCAATTGATTTTTTGGTTTTCTTAGTGCAATGTTGTATGAGATATGGATTAAAATATTTCAAGCTCACTACAATACTATACTTTTTAAACAATGCTTACTGTGTTAAATTTATTATACACAGTATATGGTAGGGAATGAATGATTGCTTTCCTATAATTGGAAAAATTCTCTGGAGGAAATGGTAATTCATTTGTGTGACTGGTTGATGTGGAATGTAGGTTCTGCTTTTGAATGGGTCACATGACAGAGAAACTATTGGTCTATCTGCATCTGACTTCGTAACAGCCATCACAGATGCTCTAAACCGGGCTCATGGGGACCCTCAGAAGTGTTTAAATAAACTTGTAAGTTTACTTGTTCAAGTGAGTTCATTGTGGGTTTTGATTGCATACGCTTTTTTGTTCATTTGGTTTTACTTCTAATTTAGATCCTAGCATTTTCTTCTAGAAAATGTGCACATGCAAATGCATGTTTTAAATAATTAGTCATAAGGATATGTAACTTTCATGAGTAGTAAGTACATGTAATATGCAGTGAGGATGTAATTCTCTCTATGTTATTTACGATTTGCTTCAGATCACTTGTATTCAACAACCATTCTTTGGCCAAAAGGCTTGCATGTTCACCTCCCTCTCAATTCTCTTTGATTATGTTTACCTGGCTATCATTCTATTGTTTGTTATTATCTGTTCATTACTGCTGATGCAAATCAGATGAATGATAACATGCCAACAAAAGCAGGTGCGGAAATGGTATAAAGTTCCCCATTTCTCACCCACCCAACTCATGGAGAAAGAGAACAGGCCGTAGTAGCAGTAGAAGACCAGCAGGTGGAATTAAAAGCTAGTAATACCCCATTCAAGAAAGAAGAAAGGGGAAACAAGAAGAATAAAAAGACGAGATAGAAGAAAAAAGAAGGGCAATAAAGGCAATCCAGTGCTTGCCATGGGGGGTTAGCAAGATGAGAGATTAGAGGGAGATTACAGAGTGTGGAGTAGTTGGCCATGTTTAGGAAGGGAGATCAGGAGGAGAATAGAACAAGAGATAACAGTGGGATCACTCCGTATGAACAGGGGGAGGCTTTCCGTGTCATCTTCTGCTGGATTTTTTACTGTAAACGGTAGACAAATGCAGAACAGCTGTTATATCACTTGTTCTATCCCCTTCTTCGTCTTCCCATCTTCCTTTTTAATCGTGGCGAGCTACTCCACAGTCTGTACCTTCGCCACCGGCGCTTGATTATATATAATTGCTACGAGTTGGTCTCCACTTGCAAAAACTGTTTGCTATTGTTGTGATATTTCTAAAATTCTTGGTGTGAGTTTTCCCTTGTTTAACTAGAGTATATGATGCTACAAGAACTAGTGATTTTTCAGCATCAGATGGCCTTTTGGTAGAGATATACTTGATTAGTGACTCTTGAAAATTGCAGCTTCTTTTGATAAACTGTTTGCACCTGTATCTCTTTACTTTTTCGTTGGTTTCATATGATTATTTGTTCTGGGTTTTTATTACTCAAACTTTTTTTAATTCATTTTGCATTTGCTAGCTTTTAAAATATTTTATATTGTTTCAATAATTTTAGAAATTAATGGCGAACAGCATGAGTCCAAGGGTACAAGTGAAGATCATATGCTCATGGTGGGGATAATTTGTGGATTGGGGACACCGACGTGTGCAATTTGTGGGCACCCATAGAATTTATTGTTGTAGTTAATCACTGAAAGAGACATCTGGAACTTTTAAGATCGCCATCATGTGGTGCGACACATGACTTATTTATATGTATTTTACATCTTATTTGTAGATTTTAATAGTTCTTTTGAAGTGATCTTTGAGGACGGAACTAGAACAATGTTATGTCGTTTTTATGTTACTACTTTTTACTTCGAGAAGAGCATCGAAATTCCCAACATGGAATCTTTGAAAGAAGTAGAGTAGATGCTCAAAAGCTGTGAACATGGCCATGAAGGCATGCCCTGGAGCAGCGGCACTTTGCTCACATGTTCTCTCACTGCATGTTACTTGTGAGATCACAGAGAACGGCATCTAGTGACACAGCAAACAAGCTCCAGCAAATCCTGAAGCCCCACTCTAATTATTGACAGGAAAGAATAATGATTTGATTCATATGTCACACACATTACACCATGAAGAACATTTGCAGAGATCCATTTTTTATGTTGAGAAAAAAACTCCGTTTTTTCACAAGGACCTTCTCTTCCTAATATTTTATCTTAATTTAAAAAAAATTGTCCTCTCAGAAGTCAGAAATAATAATTAAGTTAAAATATTTTAGTGGTTAATGTGAGCCAAACAACGTAATTATGGTGTAGACTCTTACCCGTTTTGCTATTGGATTGTAGTTGTGTTGAATATTTGAAAATTTTTTACACACAAACAAACAGGCGAAAACGATTTCTGGAAAATATTTTATAGGAAAACAAACATCATAAAATCTTTTCAGAGAAAATATTTACGTGGGAAACAAATGAACAATTATGTTTTTGATTTTCCTGTAAAAGTTAATCATTGGAAAACTTTTTCCTCATGAATATGTTTTACAAACAATCAAACGGACCCTTAGTGGAGAGGTTTAGGCGGGAAAACCCAAGTGTTGTAGTGACTTGCTCGTTGGGTCTGCCAATTACTAAGTGTTGATGCTGCATGCCCTACTCACAAATCAAGTGACAAATTGAAGCACACGTGGGAAGAATTAATCCATATACATGTATTCATATGTAGGCTAACACAATTGGCGCCGAACGATTGGTGGTGGAAATGATGTTGGCATATAATTAATGAATGGGTTAGGAAGATGATCGAGAATATATATATGCATGGTGAAATCTGGAGAGAATGTTGGAAGATGGTGTTTAGGGGTACTCAAAAGTGAAAAATAAATTCATATAACTCATCAGCTAAATGCTTATAGATGTATGAATAATGTTACAGACGATTAATTAAGTCTTAAATATTAGAAGGCAGTCATAAAATGGGTAATGGCTGTAAGAAAATAAATGTTGGAAGAGAGGAGGCTCCTATATATATATCATCTTGCGCTCCAAGTGCGTCCATCTCTCCGAAACATCCGGCGTCCATCACTTGTAGCTGGTCGTAATTGGTGGGTAGAAGATACTACTTCATTTTTAGTCATATATATCTCTCTCTTGACCACTATATATGGACGGATTCCATCTTTCACAATTGGACGTGGAGAAATGTTTTGGTGCATTAAAGTTGATAGATATTATATTATTTATTGAGTTGCCATATATTAGTAGTTTCTTACTCGGATTCTTCTTAAACGTATTTAACAGTTTTATTTTTTAAATATTTAGGGGAATGTTTAGACATCTATATTTCTATTTTGATATCAAGAAAATTTAGGCGGGAATTAGAGTGTCCTGGTGTTGTCACGTGGCAGCACCAAGACTGAGTTTTATATATATAGTATAGATAGTCTTTCATATATAAGTGCAAAAATATTCCTGCGGTTAGAGGTGATGCACTAGCAGACGGTTACTTTTAAACATATTTATATAATAAAGTTATTTTTGTATTTGTATGATATAAAAAGTTTTTTTTTCTATACTTATGCCGATCAAAGTTCGGCATGGCAAGTGCTCAAGTTTTGCTGCTTGTGCCGGAGTTCAGATTTTATCCCTTGGCATCGTCGCATAAATTTGGTTAGTTCCGAAGGATCTGTATGATCTTTTGTTTTCTTCCTTTGCCAATGGATGCCATAGATGGATCCAGTTTATAGCCAGTGAGATCATGTGGATTCTAAAATATCTATTAAAGATGTTAAATTTATCATGAATGACCCCACTAAATCAAAAACATAAGTTTAAAGATGGACCTACTAAATGAAAATCCTAATGCCGCTATTGATGGATGTCAATTTTTTTTTTAAAGGTAAAGTAAGTGCTTCATTCCTAAATAATAGAGATTGCAGATAGAAGACTGCAAGAGTCAAAACATAGGAAGGGATGGAGGAAATGGATTATTGCCCATCAAGATCTTCAGCAAGAGCATGCTTAGCCATCAAGTGGGCAGGTTGAGTAGCATCTCTGGGGGTGAAGAAGACAATAACAGAGGGATACAAGATCAGCAAGCCCTGTAGTCCTCAATGATGGAACTACACTCCATGTTTTACCGTTTATGACATTAATTACATTAAAAACATCACTAGCTTGGTAACTAAGCTGAACAGCCCATAAGATTCCATGGAAGATGGCTAGAGCTTCAGCTTCAGCAGGGTTAGAGGCTATACAAGTGTGGTGTGACAGTAAATTGGAGAAGTCTCATATGGGAGATGGATGGTTGGGCTAGAAGCCTTGCCAACTTTGAGGGCTGCATCAACCAGCATAAGAGATAAATGAGCAGGGCAACATTAGTGGGGTAGTTCCTTAGGGTTTTAGCACTAATATCATCTTCAACTTAGCTTTGCCACAGGGAGATACCATGATGCACTTTAGTAATAATCTGAGATGGTAGGAGATCTTTATGTTCAAAAACTCTAAGGCACCTAGCTTTCCATAGATTTCACATGAAAGTTGTGGCATACTTGAGATATTTGAAATCCCTCTTGTTCTCTGAAAAAGGATGATCAACACAAGTTCAAATTCTATCTTCCAATGGGCAGCCACCCATTTACTCTATAGTTGATATTATTAGCAAATCAGACTGCTCTGGCCAAGTTGCATTCAAACAGAAGATGAGAATAGTTTTTTCTCTATCATGACATACTGGGCATAAGGTGCCTATAGCCAGGACAATTTTGAAAAGTTTGGAAAACGAAGAGCATTAGTAATAGCTTTCTAGAGAAAAAAAAAAGATTTGATCTGATGAGATATGTCCCTGCAATTTAGGCTGCCATAAAATCCTCCAGACTGGATGAACTGAAGAGCTATTGGACCTATCTTGATGATGAAAGAGGAATCTATAGGCCCACTTACAAGTGATCAAACCATCCTAAGTATGCAACCAAATAAAAGCATCCTGATTAGTGGAAGTGACCTGAGGGAGTCTGATCTGACAAATAGCCTCTGCAGCGTTACTCTCAAATATATCATGGATAAGAGTTGAATTCCACTTATCCTTGCTAATGAGGCCAGCAACTATCATAAAAAGAGAATCAGTGCAAGAGCTCACTAGATTGAGAGGGTCCAGCTTACCAAGAATCCATCCAACTTCCCATAAGTTAATGTTGAAGCCATTTTTGACCACCCACAGGCAACCTCTCTTCAAATCTTATCTGGCTTCCAGGATGCCTTGCGAAGCTTGGGAGGAACTCCTGCATTTCTTAAGTTGCCATAAGATGAGACTTGCAATATTTAGCCCTGAGAAGAGATCCCCACAAATTGCGGAAATCATTAAGGAATATCCATTGAGGGTAGCTTTATTGAACAGGTGTAAGTCTCAAAAACCCAGCCCACTAAGCCTCAGTTTGGCAATGGATTGGGGTTAGAGATAACTCTAACGCATGACTAAAGTTATGCAGGGTTAACTCACTTTTCAGTTTGTTTTCTTGTGTGTTAACTCAGTTTAACTATAGTGAGTTAACTCACTTTCTCTTTGATTGCTTTGGCAAGATAAAGTGAGTTAATCCACTGTTAATCCACTTTCATATTAAAAAGTGACTTGAAAAGAGAAAGTAGCAATTAATGTTGTGTTAGAAAAAGAGAAAGTAATAATTAATACTGTGTTGGGAAAAGAAAAAGTAGCAATTAATATTATGTACCGCCTGGGCAAAAAAGTAGTTAACTCAATAGGTTAACTCAAATCCATCTCTAGAGGTGGGTTGAAAAATTGTGAGTTAACTCACATCTGACCCACTTGAATTAACTTTTTTTTGTTACCAAACTACATTTTGAGTTAACTTTGAATTAACTTTGAATTAACTTTATGTTAACTCGTTACCAAACTGAGGCTTAGAGCTTAGACTTTTGCAGTTTGTGCCAAGCCGCTAATGGCCTTTTCTTTTACCCCAACAGAAGCCTCTTTGATAGTGAATGAGATTGTTGATGACACTTTTGGGGATAAAAGTAGTGCTCATCACATGAACATGCAAGGCATTAAGGGTTGATTTAATGAGGACATCCTTGCCTAACACAGTAAGTGTATTAACTTTCCACATACACTGTTTGGATTTGCATTTTTCCTCAAAAAACTTCAAGTGTTCAACTATGCTTTACCCCATAATAAAGGAGTCCCAAGATGTAGAGCATTCTTAGGTAATCCTTCAAAACCGAGATTCTCTTTAAGTGAGCTTGAAGGAAAGAAGAAATATTGGGACTAACAATAATACCAAACTTAATAAGATTAATGTCCTCCCCTAACCATTCAACAAACTTCAAAATGATATTCTTAATTGCAATAAGTTCTTGTTCTTCAGCTCGGTCAAATAAGAACATGTCATCAACATACAAGATATAAGTAATTGTTGGAGCTTGTGGGTTTGCCTTGAAGCCTTTAACACTGCCTACCTCAACCCCTTTACTAAAAAGATGGGATAGGGTCTTAGTACGTAGAATGAAAAGATATGGAGATAAAAGACACCTATGTTTGATGCATCTGCTTGGATAATCAAATCCACAAACTCACCATTAAGATTGATAGAATATGTCACAGAAGTTATACAACTCATCAAAGGAGACCTAGTTTTATCCAAGAACCATGTCATGGGAGCATGTCATCAACAAAAGACTATTCCAACATATCATATGCTTTGGACAAGTCCACTTTAAGGCCAAAAATGTCAGACTTTCCTCCCTTACAATTCAAAGAATGAAGAAGCTCTTGTGAGTCAAGAGCGGTCCCATCTAATGATCGGCAAAAAAGGTAAGCCATGAGGCGACGATCATATTGGTAGGGAGAAGATTTGTACATGAAGCCCTTTAGATTGGTGTACGGTTTTTTGTTGACTCTTTTATCTCCATAACTATATATTTTGGTGATAACAAAAACCTCAATTTCACGTCTTTAATCATGACTATATTCTAAATACATATCATCGTATCTAATGCACTCATCTGTTCAAACACATCTGCATTCTCATCTTTGGTGTTGACCTGTGTGGCACATATGCCGACAAACTATTACCCTATCATTCTTGTTAATTTATATTCCTCTTATTCTTAATGATCTTGATGACATTTTGCCTTAATGTCTATTTTTCATTAAGTCTGTCAGTAAGATAAATAAGACTTCAAGGATCATCATTGTAAGTATTCTAAAGGCTCAAGTTAATTTCATATTATTTGCATCAAAGAAGATTTTCTATTTAAGCCTACTTCGATTGGAGAAGAATTCTCTGATCAGTCGAAGTTTCACTTCGTCATGCACGACTTTCTTCTAATCAATTGAAGTCATCAGTCGAAGTTTCACTTCTTGATGCATAATTTTCTTATGATTAGTCAAAGTTTCACTTCATCATGCACGATTTTATTCTGATCAGTCGAAGTTTCACTTTGTCATGCACGATTTTGTTCTGATAAGTCAAAGTTTTCATCTGAAGTTTCACTTCGTCATGCATGATTTTGTTCCAATCAATCAAAGTTATCAGTCGAAGTTCCACTTCGATTGACAACATTATTTTTCTGGTCCAGCCAAAGTTCCACTTCGACTGACAGCATTATTTTTTTGGTCCAGTCGAAGTCTTACTTCAACTGACTATTTGATATTCTTAACAGTCGAAGTTCATATATTGACCAGTCGAAGTTCCAATAGATAATTGATTACTGACCAAGTGTTCTGATTGATGTTAAGTTTCATTTCAATTGGTGTTTATAGGTTCTATCAGTTACTGTTCAATTTTTATCGATTGATGACCAAGTGACTTAACCCATATCGATTGATGTTGTATTCTAGTGATTGATGAACAAATGACTATTTATACTATATCCTACCGATTGGTGATTAAAATATTGATTGCTATTATATTTTGTTCCAATTGGTAAGCATTCTATCGATTGGTGTTATAAGATGTTCCGATTGGTGATTACTTACTATATCCTATCGATTGGTGACCAAATAGCTTTAACTCATAACGATTGATGTTGTTTCACATGTTTCCACCGATTGATGCTTATTTGTATATAAACAATCAATTGATGTTCACTTAAGTTCTATTTCACATCGATTAATAAACAAATTCCTTTGGTGCCCAAATATGCTTCATTTGAAATTTGGCTCTCATGTGTTTACATAAGATCTCACACATATCTCTACATTAAATGCTCAGTCAACCTTTTTCAGAATCAGTGTGTATGTTCACGTCTTGAACATATTATTGATAGTCTTTCTTTCTTATCAGACAAAAAAGGAGGTATCTGGAATAGAAATCTATCAGCGGAATTTTATGGACTTCTACATTAGAGGTATGAGTGTCTGATTGATAGCTAAAATCTCACCTAACATCTTCCTCTCTGTGCATTAAATGCTTGCAGGTACACAATACATACGCAAATCCAACAACATTAGAAATATGCAAGCTATAGGACTCAAAGATTGACAACGAATAGAAAGCCTACAAGAACTTCTATTGAAAATCTAATGGCTACTGAAGATGAGTCCAATGGCTGGTTTACATAGAGGCAACGGGGAGATCTATTGTGTAACGGATAGAAGAGCAGAAGATTAGAAGAAGAAGCTGAAGTTCAAGACTTAACGACTATCTTTTTCCAAAAATCTATAAAAGAAAAGAATGATGTAGTCACGAGCAGAACTCTCCCATTCATCAAAGAAAAGCATCAAAGTTTCAGAGCATATGAACGCCAACATTATTTCTAAACCTGGAGAGAAAAGCAAGAGTTGTTGAAGCCATTTTGTTTAGCTTTCTTCTTCATCTCTCTCTCTCTCTCTCTCTCTCTCTCTCTCTCTCTATGTAGCCTTCTGATCATATTTCTGAAAGAGAGAGTGAATTGCTTGCGTCTGAGAGAAGATTTCTTTGTTCATCTTCTACTCTCTTGGGCGTTGTCTCAGATCAAGCCTTATTGTTGTAATCTTGATCTAAGGACCTTGTAATCTCTTTGAGATACATGTTGTACCTCTTCTTAGAAGAGAAGACTTGCTGTGTAAGTATTTGTTTCCCTTATAGAAAGGAAGACCAGCAAGGAGCTGGGTGTAGTTACCCCTTGGTTGAAGGGAATACTTGCTTAGGAGCAAGTGTTGTATGCCTCCTGTTGAAGGAAGACCAAGGTTTGCTTGGTGTTTTAGTGGAATCCCAGGTATTCTTGGATACTGGACGTAGGGCTAAGGTGTATCTCAGTGCCGAATCAGGATAAAATTTGTGTGTCCTTTTGTGTGATTGTTTTAGTTTATTTTCGTTGCACACTAACTAATAGTACTAACAGCTTTGCTTAGTGTTTGTGCTTTTAGATTTCAACAATATTTCAAATCAGCCCATTCACCCCCCCCCCCCCCCCCCCCCCCGCGCTTTGGGCTTGCCATCTGGGCCAACACTTTCCACTTCTAGCTTACTTGTAGTATGTAGGAAGCTCATAGGGAGGCAGAACAGACACGTTGTGAAATTTGGGGAGTGACACATCATAGGAGGGCTTTGGGTTCACTTGACTCCGCAGATCATGCAGTTCCTTCTTGATAGATGTCCACTCAGACATGAGGTCCAGAGTGGATGAACATTGAGGGAAGAGGGAGCTAGCTTTCTCATATGACCTAGAGTGAGGGTTTTGACCAACTCTTAGTGAGAGAATTAGTGTTGAGGTAGAGGGAGAGGGGGAGAGTGTGGACCAATGGATAGCCCAAATCAGGATGGGTGAAGTGTGGATGGCCCTCACAAGGGTATGATCCATTAGGACCAAAGTTGCTCTTAGCCTAATAGTAGAGGTAGTGGGTGCGGTGTTGAGGGACCGACCCTAAGGGAAGCAACGACCTTGCCCTTAGCGGGCGCAACTAGATCTTGAACTTGAGAAAGATTCATTTGGGCAACCAAGCATATAAGCTAAGTAGCCTAATTATCAGGAGAAGGGGAGATAAGGCGAGAAGACTCACCCTCATTGACTTAGGACAAAAGAATTGTCCCCTTGCCTGGTTGAAGGAAGGCGACTCGAGGTTGTGGATCTTCAAGGAGACCATGGAAAAGAGATTCCTCATGGGGGAAACCAGAGTAGTGCACATCATCGTATACCTCTTGTGAATCATACAAGGGATTGAAGGACGACTCCATGATAGGAGATTTGGGAGAAGGGAAAACCTAGACCTCTAAAGCAATTGAACATACACAAAACAATCCTATGACTCTTAAGACTCCCTAAACAAATAATCCTAAGTAGCCAAAAGAAAGTGAAAATGTCTCACCTGAAGCAAACACGTTGAAATGATGAGGGTAACTTTTAGAGATTTCGCTTTGCCTTTTCACCAATTGATTATTTATGTAGAATTCTCTCAGACAGTGGAACTCTTAATGGGAAGGGAACATGAACTTTGGGTGGACTAAGGTTGCACTCACTCACAGTACATGCAACTATTTAAGGGCATCAGGTACTACCTACTCATCGATCGTATGGGAATTCACAGCAAGAGGAGATTATGAAGGTCCTCTAGTGAGCACCCTTGTCGGCAATGAGGAAATCACAATTGAGAGGGATGTTAAATCGAGGTAGGTCAAGAAATAATCATGAAATCAATGCATGATGCTATGCACACCGAAATGCATGTAAATTCTAGCCTAAAACTAGCATACAAGATAGGACAATCAAATGCACACAAGCCTATGCACAGTGAAATACCTAAACAAAACATTCACAGTAGGAACAATCATTGCACTAGTAGGAACAATATAGAAAACCTCGACAATTGTGACATACCAAGATGCGGGTGCCCACCCATTCACATCCTTAACATGGTCGTCCTCCTCACCATGTGTTGTCTCAGAGTTCAAAACAACTTTGAATGAAATGGGAAAACAACAAAACCAAGCTTTCGAGATTGGGAACCCAATGAATAAGCAGGCAAACAAAGAATCACACGATGGGTGCTAAGAGTCCTATCATGATCGCCAAAAGAGTGTAAGTAGGAAATTTTATCCAATAGAAAATATGATTAACAATATTCAATTTTCATTAAGTCTACCAATAGGATAAATGGGCATTTTCATTACTTCAAGGATCATCATAGTAAGTATTCTAAAAGCCCCAAGTTTCATCACTGTAAGTATTTTTTAAATGTCGACATGTTCTTTATAATGTCAACTTATTACTTCACATGTTTGGTTAGGTGTCGACACATACCTTCTTATCTGTCGACACATGCATTTAAACAAAATTTTTTTTTTTGGTGTTATGGTTACCTTTTCTCTCTCACTAAGAAGTTGAAGTGTAACTTCAACTACTATATATCTCACTACAGTTGAAGTCCAACTTGGACTTGTGACCAGTCAAAGTTACACTAGTTTTATTGATGATCGGTCGACCAATTATGGTTGATCAGTTGACAGATCTATCAATTGATATTTAAAGCCTCTATCGATTGGAGAACAAATCTCTATCGATTACTATTTTTTACCGATTGGAGTTAAAAAGTTTTTATCAATTGATGTTCAATGATATCGATTGGAGAACAAGTCCATATCGATTGGAAAACAAGTTTCAGAACGATTGTAATTATAACTGTCTATCGATTGGTGAAGAAAAGCCTCCATCGATTACTGAAGTGACTTCTTCCGATTAGTGAACATTCTATCGATTGGTATTATAAGTTGTTTCGATTGGTGAATACTTATATTATATCTTATCGATTGGTGACCAAATAACATTAACTCATAACGATTGGTGTTGTCTCACATTGATTGGTGAACAAGTGATCTGTCTCATACTAATTGATGTTATTTTCCTTCCGATTATTGAACAATTGTCTTATTCACATTCCAATTAATATTAAAAGACATCGATTGGTGTTATAAATATTCACTAATATTTTGCCGTTGATTGATGACCATTTTACTTATGGACTATCGATTGATGTGTAAGACCATTCCAATTGACTTGTAAATCTTATCAATTGGTCTTTGTACTTCATGATATCGATTACTGAAGTATTCCACTCACTTAAAGTCCTGACTGCATCAATTGCTTAGTAAATTTTCTTTGGTGCCCAAATCTGCTTCATTTTAAATTAGGTTTTCATAAATTTTTTCGTAAGATCTTACGCATATCTCTAACATTAAATGCGCAGTCAACCTTTTGAGACCTAGGATGTATGTTCACACCTTGAACATATCACACTAATAGTCTTTCTTTCTTATCAGACAAAAAAGGAGCTACCTGGAATAGCATGTTGTCATAAAAAAATTGTGATCTTCTGCAGTAGAGGTATATGTGTCACTGGCACATGACCTTTCTTACCTAACACCCTCCTCTCTATGCATCAAATGGATGCAAGAATCCAGTACTCCCATGAGACACACTACAACATCTTAGAAACCTGCATGAAGCTGAAGACTCCCATCTGCTTCAAGGAGCCATTAGACTTATCAAAACATCTGTTAGATACAAGAAGAAGAAAAAGAAGAAGAAGAGGAAGAAGCTCCAACGGATATATTCTACCAACAATCTATAAAATAAGTAGTGGATGTTGTCACCAAGAGAGAATCTCTTCCACATGAAAAAGATCTAAAGTCTAAAGGACCACACCAACGCTTACATCATTTTCTTTAACCAGCAAAGAAAGCAAAAGTCATCGAAGCCATCTCTCTTCTATCTTTCTTGTTCATCTCTCTTTGTGTAGTATTCTGGTCTTCATTCTGACAAAGAGATAGAGTTGTTTGTGTCGGAGAGAAGATTTCTATATTCATCTTTTACTCTCTTAGGTTGTCTCAGATCAAGCCTTATTATTGAGTTTGTTCTAGAGACCTTGGTAATCTCTTTGAGATACAATTTGTTCTTCTTCTTTGAAGAGTAGGCTTGGTATGCAAGCATTTGTTCCCCTTGTAGAAGGGAAGATCAGCATAGAGTTGGGTGTATTTACCCCTTGTTAGAAGGGAAGACTTTCTTGGGAGCAAGTGTTGTATGCCTCTTGTTGAAGGGAAGACCAAGGTTTGCTTGGTGGTTTAGTGAAATCTCAAGTTATTGCTTGGGAACTGGATGCAAGCCTGAGGTGTGCCTCAATGTTGAACCACGATAAATCCGTGTGTCCCTTTGTGTGATTGTATTTGTTTATTTTCGCTGCATACTAACTAGCAGAACTAACTGTCTTATTTAGTGTTCATGTTTTTAGATTTCAGGAAAAAGTTTAAAGCAACCCACTTACCCCCCCCCCCCCCCCCCACCCTTTTTAGGCTTGCTATTAGGCCAACAACAAGTTGCCTGAGGTACACTTTGTGAAAGCAAGCTTGAACTTGGGTGCTTTATGAAGACAAGTGACTTCTTGGACATGTTTTATTGCAGTGGATGGAACTGTGGATTTTGCTTTCTTCCTCCTTATTTGGCCAAGGGACAAGGACCTCGTGCTACAATTCTCTATTTAGACTCACCATAAATGAGAAAACAAAAGAAAATCCCTTTAGAACTTGGTTTTGTGATGGATCTGTCCAAAGTATGAAGAGAGCATGTAAAAATTGGTGGGACTTTACCCCCAGAATATTGTTTTTAACCCCTATAGATTTAGAAAATAAGTACATAGTCATGCTTTATTATGTGTGTTTGAGAGAACAAAGAGAAAGAGAATCTAAGGAAGCGAATCTATCTTAAGCATGCATGAACTATAGGAGGAATTTGGGAAAGATAAGAGGAGAATCCCAATTTCTTAGATACTTCCTAGTTGATGGAGATTGTTCGTGTATTTTTGGCGCCTTCCTACAGCTCCTGGAAGAGATTAACCTCTCAACCAGAGGCCAAGAGGGGATGTCTTTATAGAGAGAAAACTATATCCATATTGAAGTTAAATATTAAATTATATGGGATTTTTGAGTTTGATCAAGAGTTTGATGTGTTTGAGAGACTCTAGGGAATAAGGACAAGTGATTTAGGTCATAACCAACTAGGAAATCCCTTGGATATGTTCTAGAATTGGAGAGCCCGTTTCATATTGAAAGACATGGTTACGAGCATGTTGCATGGTGACTGTGTGTGAATGCGAGGTATTGAGCGATTGCATTTAATACACGATCGTACAATAGGACACATTATAGAACATAAGTTCCAAAATGCGCCTAGGAGCTCGATTGCATTTAAGAAATTTGTGCTATTTTGATAATTTGAATAAAATTTAGCCTTTGATTTGGAATTGGGCTTGACTTAAAGAACAATGAAACTCAATACAAGCCAAGGAAAGACTTTAAAAGGATAGACGACTTGGAGTATCAACGATGTGAACAAGAAAATGGCACGACCTATGAGTTAAAATTAAAAGGTGTCTATTAGTTAATTTATTTTGATTAAAAATTAATTTTTTTTCAAATGAGAAGTTGATGATTTCTATTAACGTTGTTCATTGTTCTTCACTTTTAGACGTATTACATCCAATGGTCTATGCCGAAAATTAATGAGGAGGCTCTCTTCTAGATTATATCATTTTTTTAATTAATGGAGAATCTAGTACAGTTGGTTAGGACTCAAGATTATGCATCCAATAACTCTAGTTGGAGTCTTTTTTTCTCTTTCTTATTTTTTTTGCACCATCTGCACTAATAAATTCTGGATGTACGATCAAATGACATATTTTTCCCACACATGGTAATAAGTAGGGATTTAAGGTCGAAGTTTTTCGGAAATGCCAATAATATAGGGATGCATTTATAATTGGGCTAGATTATATGGAGCATGTTGTAATAAGAATATACTTGTAATAAGAACAAAGATTTATTGCCACAAGTGGCTGGAAAATTTAGAGCCACTTAGTAAAAGAATTCCATGTTTGAATCTCAGGTTACAGAATCAGCATCTTAGATCATCTATATATGGTCATCAACCAGTAATCTATGCATCCAAAATTAAATTCTTGTGGTACTAAAATCATATCAAAGTGAGCATTATTAGCATTTCAAATATTCTCAATGGTTTTCACGGGAATGAATGTGCTCATGTGTATAGCGATCTTTCGGGAATTGAGAGTAATAGCTACCATTACCAAGTTCTGCATGATAACGGGTCCTCAACAAGAAAGAAAATGCATAGCATGTATTTACTATTGAATGATCAAACTTCCTTTATCACATTCATGGAAAATGGGAAAAGTTTCCGCCCAACATTACCAAATCTTTGGAAACGTTTTTGATAAAGGAGGTTTATCAATCTTGATAAATAGACAATTATTTTAATAATCAAAGTAATTTATTAAAATTTTATCATCAATAATTATTGATAACTTTTGATAACTATATCTCCTCTCTTAAATATGATAATTTTATCTGTCAAATTAAAAATATTATAAATTGAATTATTTTATCTATAAATAATTTATCTTTGAATAAACTATCAAAGCTCTCGATTCTTTAGAAGAAGAGTTCCTTTTAATTTCTTTTCGATCAGAAAGAATTTCCCTGAAAGGCATAATCAGAGCTCATTAACATTCAAATTCCCACTATTTAGTCTCTAATAATTGCCATTTTAGATCCACTCCCTGTGCTCTTGAAACTTGAAAGTGGGCCACATTTTGGCATTTGGGCCAAATAAGGGAGATATTTTAAATGAGACTGAAGTGTGTGGTGTAACATCTACCACATAATATCTATTAAAATATATGCTTCTGACAATAAAGTGCACATAGAAATGAATGACTAAAATAATGCACCTTGGGACTCAAGAGTCCACACTTTTTTTTTTTAACATGAGATATTATTATTTTCTATAATTAATTCCAAAATAAATAAAAAACCATATTAATCCATAAACATTGTGATAACACCTGGTCGTCATTTATATAACAGAGGAGTCCAAATTTTACATGATAAAATCGAAGTGAATGCACCAGCTAATATCTGAATAGGCCATTTAATATTTGCTTGAACCAAACAGTGGGCAGAAACACCAGTTGGCTCCTTAAACCTCTTCCGCTAATATCTGAATAGGCCATTTAATATTTTGCTTGAACCAAACAGTGGGCAGAAACACCAGTTGGCTCCTTAAACCTCTTCCAAGCCCCGCGCCGAAGTAAAACCCGGATCTCGCGAACGCGGTCACGCTTTGGACGCCCGGTTAAGTTTGCCTTCTTACACCGAGTTAGCCGGCACTCCACCCTCCACGCGCTCAAATTCTCACCCATTCGGTGCGTAGCGATCGTCACGATTACTGTGTGCACCCGAGACAATGCCCATCCATCACCGTCAACAAGTGTAAATGGGTCCCGCGTAGAACCCCCATGCTTGACTAAAAGCACAACTCTCGTGCGGATCGATTTATTCCTACAAAAGATCTAAAATCCCCAATCCACTAGTTAACCTCCCCCTTCTCTCTCTCTCTCTCTCTCTCTCTCTCTCTCCATCAGTGATAACGGCCCCCCCACCACCTCCCGACGGGCGCGCCCGTAGCAGCGAGGCCCGATGGAGGCGATCCCCGTCGTGGATCTCCGGCTGCTTACCCAGGCGGAGATCAACGCCCTCTCCCGTGTCTCCTCCTCAGCCGCCGGCGACCCCCGCCGCTGCGACGATGTCGTTGTCCCCAAGATCGACCGCTCCGTCTTCAACGAGAGCGCCGGCAGCCGCAAGCAGACCTACTCCCGCCTCCGCCTCGCCCCCCGCAAGTCACCCGAGCTCTCCCCTCCCGCCTCCGCCTCCCCTTCCTCCTCTTCCGGTGCAACCCGCGGCCGCCGCCGCTCCGGCGGCCTTCTCCCTCCGCCGCCCCCATCTGCCGCGTCCACCTCTTCCGCTCCTCCTCTTCCTCCCCTGCCGGTTCTTGAGGCCGTCGATGACCCCTGCCGCCGGGAGAACGAGCAGATCATCCTCTTCCTCCGCCAGCTCTTTGCGAAGAAGGGTATTCAGATTGCGGACAAGGCCGCTGCTCCCGACGAGAGCGCCGTTGTTCCCAGCGCCGGCGTCATCGCTAACCCTAATCCTGTGGGCAGTGCGCTCGGGAAGAGATGGAGAGAGCAAGAGGCGACTGAGGCATTCGACAAGGACAGGGTGCTCCTGAACATAACTGGCGTGGCGGCGGATTTGGTCGCGCTGGGGGAGGCGGAGGATCCTTTTGAGCCAGAGCTGAGGAGAAGGACGCAGGGCCTGGTGACGGAGGAGGATTTCCTGAGGTTCCTTAGCGGGCTGGAGGGGCAGTGGGGGAGCAGGCGGAAGAGGCGGAGGATCGTGGATGCTGACAAGCTCGGGGATGCGCTGCCGAAGGGTTGGAAGGTCTTGCTTGCTCTCAAGAGGAAAGAGGGGAACATCTGGATTC
The DNA here is from genome assembly GCA_014218235.1 of Colocasia esculenta. Taxonomy (NCBI): domain Eukaryota; kingdom Viridiplantae; phylum Streptophyta; class Magnoliopsida; order Alismatales; family Araceae; genus Colocasia; species Colocasia esculenta. The sequence goes on along the minus strand of CM024764.1, from coordinate 79,664,976 downwards.
ACTGTCGTCGATACATCTGGTTGGTCTTTTTTTTCCCTTACCTTTTCAGTTGTGAAGTTGAGATTCGCGTGCAATTGTCCTTTGACGGAAACTTAAAGTTGGCCTCTGTCAAAGTGTTGGCTTTATAAGAATCTTGTCTCGTGGTCATAGGGTATTAATACATAGAACATTTGGGAAATATGCTGATAGAGAATGTGAAAGGGAAAATGCTCATACGTCGGAATCCCTGTAAAAGGGTATTTTTCATACGTCTCCTTACATGCTTGTAAATTCCTCTCTTGGCTTTTGTACAAATGGTGGCATATTCACACACCAATTGCTGAATTCCTTTACAGCAAGGTTTTCTTAATGTTCGGTCTTATTGAGGGTTGAAAGGGGTTTTGGGTTCTTGAATCAATTGCGTTCTCCCAGCCATTGTGCTTTGGTGTCCTTGGGTTTTGGGAAAACATGCCAGAGACGATATTCCTGTTTTTAATTCCATTTATTTATTTGCCTTGGATATGTAGGATAAGATAGGTTGGTCGAAGTGTCAAAGTGCAGTTGTTGTTCTTTGTCATTGACATGTACTTTTAAAGTTGAAGGAATATTTTATTCTATCGCTGTTAGAACTGTTACATTATATAAGACTGGATTTGGGAAGTGAGGAAAGAGTACAGACGGAAAATGTACGTGGTAGCAATCAAGACATTGAGATGAATATGTGGAAAAGCTAGGAAGGATAAATATGAAGTAAACATACATATGGAGACTTAAGGATAGCTGTAATTGACACGAAGCCGAGAGAAAATAGGTTGGGACAATTAATTTCTACTCCAAAAAGGAGGGACCCAATTTGTTTCTAGTCCACTGACTGAAAACATAATTAGAGTTCATGGACTTTTAGGATGTTAACTTTTAGTCCATTCTGTCAGTTCTTCTGTTAGTTATTTTTTTCCCCTAAAACCCAAAGATACCCATGGTTGGGATTGGCTTCTGGACATCGCTCTCATAAACTGTGGGTCAGGAGAGAGAGGACTAGAACTTGGCCAATGAACTCATTATAATCTGGTGTATTTGGTTGACATTTGGTCTTTCTTTTATGATGGTGATCCGATTTACCAAAGCAAATTAGAACTAAATAGAGATGTGAGTTAGATCCTCCACATATTTGATGGTGATAAAGTGAAAAGCATATGACATAAACAACTAGATCAATGGTAATCTTCCTGCAATCTCAAGTTGGACCAAAAATTAATTCTCAAGGATCAGAAATTAAATGCCGTACACACTTTTGTAAATGTCCAATGCATGGGCTTTCTAGACATTTTATCACCCTGACCTAACTAGTATGGATATATTCTGTTAAGTTTGGACTGGGAGTTAATTGTGAAAGTGTTGGACTGTTTTTGACCCATCATGATAAACCCTTTTTCTTTGGACCAGAATTAATTGGGGACCCAATTTTGGAACAGGAGTCAAAATTTCCGAAATAGGTGTGGGTGTAAGGTGCAACTGCAGCCAAGTGGAGGATGAAAGTATGCAGTCAAAGGCATGAGACAACTAATGGATCGCCTTAACCTCAAACAAGGTTTAAACAACTGGATTGGCCTTTGCCTGTTACGTGAAGCATCTTTCTCTTCTTTTAGATCTCTTTTATCTGGGTGAGTTTCAACCTTTCTAAGATCTTCAAACAACCAAACTACTGGAAGTCTGGTGAAGCAAGTGAGTTTGTGTAGCCAATTTCTGAATCTCCAACATGAAAGGAAACTTTCTTGTGAACATTCAACAGATAATGTCTCTTTAAGAGTCAGTAAGCATTCTTGGGCATGAAGCATTGGATTTGTTGCCTCATATTGGATGCAAATTTTGCCCTGGTGTTGGGTCAGCAAAAACATGGGTACTATTGCCACTTCATGGTGTGTCACAAGTGGAGGGAATACCAAACCTCATTATGCCCTTTGGTTTAAAATGACCACTCCAGCTAACTAAAGGGTTCTTCTTATATTCAAGGAGTTAATTGTCCAAGTCTTGAATGCCTCCTATGTTGTCAGAGGCAAAAGGTGGGAGGCAACCAAGGGGTCACCTCAGCCCCAAAAGCCTGGATGGTGACCTAGGCGATTGAGGTGATATATTATTAAATAATATATATAGTGCAAAAATATGAACTATATATAAATATCATCTAAATGTGTGCATAAAACAAATATATTTCGTAAAATTATTTATTCCTATGTGCCAAATTGTTGCAAACTCATTAAATCCATCAACTCATATACATAAAGTTTAACAAACTAAATTGCAAGTAAACAAATCAACACTCATAGATATAAATACACTAAATGGTAATATAAAGTGAATATTACTAGCTTAAATGGGCCTCTTTGTAGGCCAATTTGTGGGCTGGACAGGGGCAAAGAAGGTGGTGAGTGAGGCCTAGGCTTGCCGAGGCGATGTGACTTAGGGTTGTCTCAGCTAGCTTCATGGCCCAGGTGACTGCCTAAATCACCTTTGATAGCATAGATTGCCTCCTTCCAGTTTTCACCACCTAATTAGGGTCTTTTGAAAATAGATTGTGCTGCAATCTTATCAAGTAAAGACAGTAGAAGCATCACTTAATTAGTTGTTAAATTATTTATTATTTCCATATTTAGTTAAAATTTATAGGCATGTCCGAAATGGGCAGGTGCGTTGGCGAGCACATGGTCCTTAGGAAGTGAACTATTATGTCTAGCTCTTATCATGCAACTATCCAGTACATGCGGTGAATGGGTTTCATAGGCCAAAAAATCTGGACTTTGCCCTGGCTTGGTTTCTTGTGTGCAGAGGGAAACTTTTTATTCATCCTGACACTGACCATAGTTGTTGAGACGGTTAGGTAACTTGAGGCACAAGTGGGGCCTTTGAGTGCCTAAACACTTAGGTGCCCATCTGGGTGCTGCCTGGCAAGTTCAGTGAGAGAGAAATGATGCTGGAGGTGAGTTCATAGAGTGAGAGAGAGAGAACAGTGTTGAAGAGAGAGAAGTGGCAGCCAAACATGGCAGACGCAGTGGCCATATACAACAGATGTGGTGGCCAGAGAAGATAGAATGGTTATCCGCACGTCATACTCATGGTAGTGGTCCTCAAATTTTATGAGGTATTCATGGAATCATGGCATTGTTACCAATAGAACAACAAGCTGAACCCTTTCTTTTTAATACCCCCTTTTTCCAAGCTATTCATGTGTTCCACCATGGTAAGGCCTTCAGTCCCTTTAGAGCTAGGTCCACTTGAATGGGAAAGTTGGAAAGAGTGGAGCCATGAAAAGAGCAACCTCCAAGTTTTCTCTGATAAGATTCATGAACCTTAGGGGTATGGGGTGCCAGGAGTCATGGATGGCAGAGTCGGGTCGGGTGGCTGGGTCGGCCCCAGCCGATCCCGACCCTGAGTCGGGCCAGAGCCGGTCTGAGTCGGGACAGTGGACTGTGTAAACCAGTCTTGTGGGTGGGTCGGTGTTCCCCCCCCCCAGAGTCGGGTCGCCAGGGCCGACCCGACTCAGAGTCGGCCGACTCTGCTCCGAGTCGGCCAACTTTGCCATCCATGCCAGGAGTGGCATTGATGGGTTGTATGACTTTCTCTCTGTGTGGTTTTTTTGGTTTTGGGGCTTTGTATGATGAGGGTGGGGGCTTTATGATGTGCAGTGTTTTATGTTGCGGGGCTGTTGATTGTGTTCCGACTTCCAAGGAGGGAGTAGCGTGTAGGTGAATTCTGTCTTTTGCTTCTTGCTTTCATGACAGACTTTGGTTTGTCATCCTTTCTTTGGGGGACTTTTGTGAGAGCTCCCATGCTCTTGTATACTTTTTCTTTTACAATACATGTGGTACCATCCACTTTTCAAAAAAAGATTCATGAACCTTGATAGCTAGAAACAAGGCGTTAAGTGAGATTCAAGAGAATGTAGTCACAGGGATAAATAGGCTATAAATTGCTAGGATAGCTGTTTAAATTGCCCTAACTCTTGTGTGTTGCTAACCACCTAGGGTGCGATACAACATATAAAAGTACTTTTTTGTCTTCATTGTAGAATAGAAGGGCATATTTTGTTCCACGTTTGGTACAGGTGTAGGAGTTCTTTGGCTATTTTTTGTTGTTGGGAGCATTATTAGCGACCTTATAAAGGTAATGAATATTTTTTAATTATACTTACATAATTAACATGTTAACAGTATGCCCCATTAATTAAAATATATCCAAGTTAAGGTGTAATTATTACCTTACCTGGTAACTAATCACTGTATCAAGCTAGATTAGGACACAAGATTAGCATAAAATATATGTTAATATAATCAGTTTAATTAAAAATATATCTATATCACGGTATGATTCTAAGGTATGATTTTGACGATAATAATTATAACTATAATGTAGTTAGAAATATCCATGTTATTGCCATATAATAAATGGCTGTGTTTAGATGTATTGTTATTTAAATCTGATTAGTAAATTAATGACTATGATTAAGGTAATTAGAGTGTAATAATAATAATTATTGTAATAATTAATCCTTACTTGCACCCATGATTTACTAAAGAGCACATGGTCATACTTGGAAGACACATTATCTTTAACTTAATTAAGGTATGCTTCTTATAATTGATGTGTGCTTATGATTAGATGATTAGAATAAGTATGATTAAGCTGTAATTATTAATTCCCATGACTTGGATACTAATGATTACCCACCAAAAAGAAAAGGGAGATGGGTGAAAGGGAATGAGAAATGGCAAAAATGAAGGGCAAAATCTGGAAAAGAAGAGAGGGAAATTGGGTAAAAAATAAGGGGATGTGTCATTCTGCAAATTAGATAATTATGATTAAGCTAGAATTATTACTACCATGATATAGCTACTAATGATAATCCACCAAAAATGAAAGGAGATGGGTGAAAGGGAATGAACAAGAGCAAAATGAGGGGCCAAATCTGGAAAGTATGGGCTTAATAATTGGGGGATTAGTTATTCCCCAAAAATGACGGAATGAGATATCCCAATGTTTATCCTCAAAACCTGGGATATCCTTAATCCCCTTAAACCTCCTTATCCTTGTGCCTTTTGGCCATAGAAAATGAAGAACAATGATAAACTGTGTTTTTCCCTGCCTTATTCCGATACGGAACAGGACTTGAGTGATTTGATGGAATGTTTGGTTGCCTGCTGCAAATTGAATTTGTAGTGATGCCGGTGGATTCACCGTCCACCTTTGTCGCTACGTATATGATGGGCTTTTTCTCCCCTTTCCTGCCTTCTCTCTTTCACATATGCAGAAGGGAGAGGGAAAGCTGTTTTTAATTGTCTTTCTCAAACCCAGGAATGCTCAGAACTAATCAAATAGGAAAAATCTGTTGGGGAGAGTTGGAGCAAACCTCGAAACTTCGCCTTGTCCACTGTTGCAAAATGGTGTTCACAGGCTGGCTTTTGACTATTTTCCCATGATATCCATCAAGTACTATCACTTTTGAAAGAAGATATCTGTCAAGTACTACAAAATGATACAAGTTATGTGAGATTGCACTTTTTCTTTGCACTAATGTTCTTTTTAATATTTTAGAGACAGATCAATACAGTTAAAGAGAGTTCTATCATCATAACCCAACTGTGTCATATACTATTTATAGTTTCCTCATTGCTTAGTTGTTGACAGTAACATACTTTTCTGACTTTGCTATCAAGTCCAAACGGCAAGCAGTTCATATCATGCAAGGAAGTTTCCTCATATCTACTCTCTTTCAGTGGATCCCACGAGGTCAGACAGCAAAATACAGCAGAAAATAATGCTAACAAATTGGGAAATGGCCATGTAAGCCTTATGCTGGGTTCCCTAAGGTTCTCTCCAACTTATTTGTACTAGTCTTATTGGTTAATGGTTATTCGGCAGGTTGTAGGTCACACTCAACAAGTGAACGTCACAAGCCCAAGCTCAAGCTGCTATTCAGCTTTGCCAATTTCTGCTTTCTCTCCTGACTCTGCAAAACAGATTGTTTTGTATGGAGTTGAGAATTCAGCAAACTTCGAACTTCAAGATGTTCTCAAGTGTCCAGAATGCAATCTCACTTTTGCTGACAAGGGTGCTCATATGCAGCACTTTTTGACACTTCATAGGTCAAATAGGAAGAGACGTAGGTTTGGTCAATCCATTTCAGATGGTGTTATCATAAGGGACGGGAAATATGAATGTCAGTTTTGTCATAAAATGTTTACCGAGAGACGTCGTTACAATGGGCATGTTGGCATTCATGTGAAATATCATGACAGGAGACTTGAACCAGTGACATATGAGATTACCATGGAGAAGAATGTGAACTCTTCCACAGATGCTGCAGCTCCAGCATTTGCTGAACATAATAATTCAGTTGATTGTGGGAAAGAGACCAAGTTAACTGATGAAAATGTAAGTATAAAATCCACTCATGTAATAAGTGACAGTTACCCGTATGGCAATGAACATGTTGGTAATGCTGTTAGTGATCATACCATGAAGTGTTGTGACAATGAGGAAGAGAAGATTATGGTGCAGGATACTTGCAATGTTGGAGCCATTGATGAAATAAAGGATAGCTTTCCACTTAGGAATAGTTGTGATAATGAGGAGCAGAATGTAATGCAGGAACTTTTCCCTTCACCAAATCATGAAAAAGGTTATGGTTCCCCCAGGAATAATGTGCTTGTTGAGGAGAGAAAGGATGATGATGTCATGAACTGTTTTGAAAATGAGAGGAATTCTGTGCAAGAGGTCTACAAGGCCCACTGTGTGTGTGAAAGAAATGCTAGTTTCCCTCTAAGCAATAAAATGAACAAAGTTGATTCTTTTCCGGAGTTAAATATTGAAACCTCTGGGAGTGAAATTGTTAAGACTGATGCTGGTATGCTTGATCAGAAACCTAGAGACGCTGCAGAAGCTGGTAATATTGTGAATCATTATACACATGTGCAGGATTATCGCTGTTCATCTGTCAGTGATGTTGGATACTGCACCTCTGAAGGTTCTTTGAGAAATGATTTCTCCAATAAGATACTCCTTGATGAGACAGATAGACCCAGTAAGTTGAATATAGATCATGGAAGTAATGCAATAGCTATACCAAAAGATGGACAAGCTTCTGTGGAATTGTTAACATTGTCGCAATCTGTTGTTGATGGAATTGAGAACAGTGAGAACAAGAAATGTCCTGGCAGTAACCTTAAAATATTGTCAGTCATGGAGCAGAGTAATAAAAGAAATACTGTTGCTATCTGCATGGCCACGGAGCTTGTAGAAATGGTTAAATCTGGCAATGAACCAAAAGATGATCTTGAATGTGCACATACAGCATCTAACAGGGCTGCTATTCTGGAGAACATTGTGCCTGGAGAAACTCGGCTGTTTGGAATTGGGGAAAGATTCCTTGAAAGTTCTGTTGATGTTCCTTCTGGCAGAAAATTTTGCAATGTAGATACTGCTATCAATGACGTGCTTCCTAGCAGTGGGGAAGAGATCATGCTTGACATGATGGGTCATTCTAGTAATGGGTTGAAGGATGATTTTATGAGTGATGGTACAGTACATGCAGATGCCCGTAGGAATGATACTGGTATTGCTGATGAAGGAAATTTGCAGAGTCTACAAGTTAATCTGCAGACATCATGGGGACAAGCGTCTGTCCATCTTCCCATTCTTCAGATGATCACCGATCAGGTATAGTTCCTCATATCCATCTTATACTTTTATGCACAAGATTATAAGTGAGATATATTCTATTTTCCTTTATGACTAATTCAAGAAACCATCTGTCCTGAAGTATGTTGGCTTGGCACTGTTCTGTTGTTCCCTGCCTTGAGAAAATGAAGTAATAGTTCTTGCATAGATTTAAAAATGAATTATTGTTCGTACAAGTTCTTGGATATCTATTTCATTTTGCAGTCTGAATACTACCTAGTTGCTTTCACGATTTTAAGCTTAGACAGGGCACATGACTTCATTAGCATGAGGACTATGGTTTATACCTAGAGGCCTCTGTGAGAATATTTTTAAACATTTTAAATATTTAAATTTTATCTTTGAGTTTGATTTATTTAGGTTTTATTTATATACATGGACATGGTCTTATTTAGTTCATTTGACATCTCCCACTAACTGCGGTTAGTGTTAATTATATCAGCACAAAGGTTGAATACTCTTAATTAGCCATCAGACAAACCTGTTGAAATAAAAGAACGTGACTCACATTTGAATGAAATGAATTATACATGGAAAGAAACACAGTTGCAAACATGCAGTTCATTTTTTTGAAATTTTCTGATATTTATTTCATTTTAATTGATTTTTAAATTCATTTTCTCATTTTTTGATATTTTAGAATTATTGATTCCATTTATTTAAACATTTTCGTTATTTATTTATTTAAATTAGGATTATATGGATTAAATTGATATTTTTATTTATTTAGTTGATTTAAATGGGAATTAACTTAAGGTGGATAAAAAATGATGTGAGACATGACTTGTTTGTTGATTTTATATTATTGAAAATTAGATGACCATGTTTGTGAAATATTTTATTAAGGTTGGTTGAAAAATTGGTTAGTTTTGGTTAAGAAACCAAGTAGCGAAGTGTTTAAAATAAACGTGACACTACGTGTAATTACTCGTATAATGTGTGATTAAATGAGATAAATTAGCCCAATGGGCCCATTAAACATCACATGTACGAATATATCATAGGACGGCCCATTAACCATCATTGGGCCCATTAAGCATCAAACAACATGGTCATTTAATTCATCATATCATGGAAATTACAAGTCCGGCCCAATAAGCAGCTTATGGCCCGATAAGGAATTTGGCCCAATAAGAAAGTCCAATAGACCTTTTTTTAAGACTTGAAAAAGTTCAAAATTGTGCCTAGCACAATATTCTTTAGGGCTGCCTTGTAGACCCTCTTCCCCAGACCGCCTTGCAGTCTCAGAGCCTTGCTCTGTGTTCAAACTTCAGAAAATCTCCTCTTTGGCCTGGGGCGCCCCATGTGCTTTTATAGGGGGTGGAGAAGACACCGTCCCGATCATTTGAACCCTCGTCCCGGTCATTTGCACCGTCCCGGTCATTTGCACCGTACTTGCCATAAGCATCGTCCCGGTCATTTACAGACCCTCCCGGTCATTTAGCTTTGGCTATTTTGCAAATTTCCCCTTGCTTGCTTTATTTCTTTCTGTTTTTTTCCTTTTGATTTCCGAAATTGGGCCCTTCCTGTTTCGCATGGGAGAGGCAGGGACGAGGGAGAGGCAGCGGCGGCGACGAAGGAGAGGCCCAGCAGCAGCGGCGGCGGCGGCGGCGAGGGAGAGGCCCAGCAGTAGCGACGGCGGCGAGGGAAAAGCCCAGCGGCGGCGGCGGGCAGGGGACCCCCCCCCCCCTTTTGCGTGGAGGACCCCGTCCTCCTCTTCCTCTCTTCTGCTAGCGGGGCGGCAGCCAAAACAGGGGACCGAAAGCCCCCTCTTCTTCCTCTGCTAACGACGGCGGGGGAAGACGGCACCGGCAGTGGCCAAGAGGCCTGGCTGCAGCGGCGGCAGTGCAGGGGAGGCCTGCAGCGGCGGCGACGGCGGGAGGCCCAGCAGCAGCGGTGGTGGGGCGCGGAGGACCTGCAGCGGTGCTGGGCGAGCAAAGGGTCGACAAGTATTTTTCTCCATTTTTTTTCCTTTTCACCCAAGGCACGGGATGGTCAACCATCACCCTCATACCATAGGTATATTTTTCTCTGTCTTCTTTTCCTGAACCTGTCAATTTCTGACCCTCTACCCAGTGGCCATGACCTTGGTTATTTGTATATATTATTATTATTATTATTATTATTATTATTATTTGGTCCAACAAATGCCCCCTACGAGACTGGCGTCCGAGAGTGAAACATAGGACGTCTATCTCGTGTGAATCTTCCCAGTTGTATTTTAGCATATGTCGCCCTTCAGAGGGTCCATTTCATTGATTCTGCCAATACATTTCAGCCATTTTGACTTTGTTGAGATCCATGTTGGAGATGTTACATTTGTGAATTTGATATGTCAGAGCTTGTGACATACTCGCAGTAAGCTTCCCATTTCTTTTGGACTTACAGTACCAATGACCACCATCTCATGACAACAATGCCAAAATTTGCTTTATGTATTGAGAATTGTGACTTTGCTGCAATATATCTTTTGATAAACTGCTTCGCCCTTTCCTTTTCTTGTTCTTTTGTGGCAAAAATATGATCTCCTGATGTTTTGACCTTGCAGAGTTGGATCAGGTACATGACATTGAAGAAGATTACTTGGAGCCGAGAATCATTGAGACCCAATTGGCTGTTTTGCAAGCAGAGACTGCTATAACTTCTACAAAAATTGTGCAAGCCATGAATTGGCGTGAGATGACGACCTTGCTTATACGTGACAGAGCTGTTCACGCCATTCTTGTGTACATGTTGACCTTCTGAGGACAGGCGACACTGGAGCATAGGCTTACTTGAGATATGTTGTTTTTAGCATCAATACATGCTATCCATTCATTTTGACTTCTCTTTTTTGGGCTATCCCAAGGGCCTGTCTTGGGACGAGGACTTTTATTTGCTATATACATCGTGCTTCTGTGTTCCACCATCAACATGTGATCTTTATTGATAACAGGGGTTTTAAGACTTCCCCAAAAGCCGTGAGATATTTCACTTAGAGGATTAGGGCTCCTCTGGGGCCATAACTTGCTTGTGTTAGAGAATTAAGGCTTCTCTAGGGCCATAATCTTGATGAGGAGATTTGAGGCTCTCTCGGGCTTGTGATTTGAGTGAGAGGGTTGAGGCTCTCTCCGGCACGTATTTGGGTCGAGAGGATTGAGGCTCTTTCGGGCACGTATTTGGGTGTGAGGATTGAGCCTCCTTCGGGCACGTATTTTGGTCGAGAGGATTGAGGCTTCTTCGGGCACGTATTTGGGTGTGAGGATTGAGGCTCTCTCGGGCACGTATTTTGGTTGAGAGGATTGAGGCTCCCTCGGGCACGTGATTTGGGTGAGAGGATTGAGGCTCCCTCGGGCACGTGATTTTGGGCGAGAGGATTGAGGCTCCCTCGGGAACGTACTTGGGTGAGAAGATTGAGGCTCTCTCGGGCACGTGATTTTGGGCGAGAGGATTGAGGCTCCCTCGGACACGTATTTTGGTTGAGAGGATTGAGGCTCCCTTAGGCACGTTTTTTGACTTTTGGCTGGTCTTGACGACTTGTTAGCTAACAGATGTAAATTTTGACTTGGCCGGCCATCATGGATAGGGAATGTCCATAACAATGTGGCTGACAGATTTTGCTTGTCTTTTTTCTTTTCTCCTTTTTTTTTTGTTCACATCACCAACCTCAGCGCCCTTTCGAGTTTTCGCCAAGATTGGCCCCCTCTAGCTTTTTCCAACACGCTTTTGCAGGTTTTCGCGTCGAGGGGTTTACCCATTTTTGCCTGAGGCGCCCTTTCGGGTTTTCACCTCAGCTGGGTTTTAGACCTTTTTACCCTTGATCCATCACGATGAAGTGGTAGACCAAGTCCATTAGGGCACCTCCTTTTTAAGCCCATATTTATTCTATTTATTTTCTCTTTTTTTTTTCTCCTTTTTCTTTTTTTGTAAGGAATTAAAGGCTTCCCTGAGAGCCGTAAGAATTTGAATTTATGTATGGTAGAGAATTAAAGGCTTCCCTGAGAGCCGTAAGAATTTGAATTTGTGTATGGTAGGGAATTAAAGGCTTCCCTGAGAGCCGTGAGAATTTGGATTTGGATTTTGGCTGACTTGGCCAACCTTGATGGTGTGTTGGCCAAGGGTTTGGGTTTATGTGCAGTAGGGAATTAAAGGCTTCCCTGAAAGCCGTAGGATTTGAATTTGGATTTTAACTGGGTTGGCCAATCTTGATGGTGTATTGGCCAGAAGCTTGGGTTTATAGTCGGTAGGGAATTAGAGCCTTCCTTAAAAGCCATGGACTGAGAGTTTGGATTTGTGTATGGTAGGGAATTATAGGCTTCCCTGAGAGCCATGGATTGTGAGTTTGGGTTTTTGTATGGTAGGGAATTAGAGACTTCCCTGAGAACCATGGATTAAGAGTTTGGATTCATGTATAGTAGGGAATTAGAGGCTTCCCTGAGAACCATGGATTGAGAGTTTGGATTCATGTATTGTAGGGAATTAGAGGCTTCCCTGAGAGCCGTAAATATTTTTAGAGGATTGAGGCTCCTCTAGGGCTCGTGATTTGACTTTTGACCGGTCTTGTCGACTTGTTGGCCAAAAGACGTGGGTTTTGACCTTTGGCTGGCCTTAGTGGCTTGTTAGCCAAGAGGTCTGGATTTTGAGCTTTTTGACTGGCCTTGACGGCTTGTTAGCCAAAAAAGCTCGGGATTTGACTTTTGACTGGCCTTGACGGCTTGTTAGCTAAAAGACATAGATTTCGACCTTTGACCGGCCTTGACGGCTTATTAGCCAAGAGATCTGGATTTTGAGTATTTTGACTGGCCTTGACGGCTTGTTAGCCAAAGAAACTCGGGATTTGACTTTTGACTGGCCTCGACGGCTTGTTAGCCAAAAGACATGGTTTTCAACATGGCCTTGACGACTTGTTAGCCAAGAGGTCTGGCTTTTGAGCTTTTCGACTGGCCTTACCAGCTTGTTAGCCAAAGAAGCTCGAGATTTGACTTTTGACTGGCCTTGACGGCTTGTTAGCCAAAAGACATGATTTTCGACCTTTGACTGGCCTTGACGGCTTGTTAGCCAAGAGGTCTGGCTTTTGAGCTTTTCGACTGGCCTTGACGACTTGTTAGTCAAAGAAGCTCGAGATTTGACTTTTAATTGGCCTTGACGGCTTGTTAGCCAAAAGACATGGGTTTTGACCTTTGACTGGCCTTGACGGCTTGCTAGCCAAGAGGTCCGGATTTTGAGCTTTTTGACTGGCCATGACGGCTTGTTAGCCAAAGAAGCTCGAAATTTGACTCTTTTCTTCTCTTTTTTTGGAATGAGAGTTTTTGCTTTTGTTTGGGTTCTCCTCCTCTCTCTTTCTTTGAGCAGAGTTCGAGTTTTTCATACTTCTTATAAGGGCGGAAAGACACAATCATCGTTGTCTCGGTCGTAGCCCCAGAATTGGATTATTCATTTGGATGAACTTAAGGGTTGTTTCGTGATTGACAACTCTTGTATCTTTCCTTTTATAAGGAATGCTGGCTAACGCGATCTCGCTCTTAAGAAAGGTCGAGAGAGTACCCTCATCTCTTTCTTTTTTTTTTTTTTTTGATATACCAATTGTGATGTCTTTTTGGGGTTTTCACCACAATTAACCTCTTCTTTCTTTTGCCTGCACGCTCTTTCGGGTTTTCATGCAGCAGGGTTTCCCATTTTTACTTGAGGCGCCCTTTCAGGTTTTCACCTCAGTTGGGTTTTAGACCTTTTTGCCCTTGATCTATTTTAAAAGAGTAATTGATCAAGTCTGCCGGGGCACCTCGTTTTTAAGCCCCTTTCTTTTTTCCCTTTTCTCTTTTTTTTTCTTTTTTTTTATTCATTTGGAGGATCTTGCAGTGAGATCACTTCTATATCTTCAGTGTGTACCAAAGTCGGATCCACCTGTTGTATTGTGTAGACGTACTCACACTCGGGAGTATGGTACAATTTCATGTGTCTGCCACATAGTTGTCAAGGCGTCAAGGCGACCAAGGCGTAGGTGGGGTCTCGAATTGCCTAAGCGCTTAGGCGCTCGCCTAAGCGGAGCCTAGGCGTTTAGGACGGAACCAAATGAGTTGTTTTTAAGTGTCCCTCTTACATGATATTTATGTATCTATAAATATATATAATGATGAAAATTCAATAAAAAATATCATAATATGACAGACATAAAGACAATAAAAGCAACAAAAATTAAACTCCAAATAAACAAACTCACATTATATATCATAAAGTCATAAAAAATCTAAATTGACATCTTCAAATAAATAAGTACACTAAATAAGAACAAGAAGTGCAAATATCATTCTATCATCAGAAAACTAATTTTCAACTTTTAAAACAAACCAGTGAATACACATACATGTAAATATGTTAAATAAAAATAAGAAGTGCAATATCTTAACACACTTAAAACGAGTAAAAACTAAATGAGTCCATTATATAATCCCACAATATGTCTAAAAATTGAAAAGAAACTAGAAAATGACAAGTCTCATGTGTTTGGGTGATGATAATTTAAGTTTGACCAAATCCTGAGAGATCTCAAACAGACTAAGTGCTGTCAGTAGGAGAGCGGCTCCCTTGGAGAAATCATATGCACGTTTGACTTTTTTTACCGGACTTTGGATTTTTAGTGTTCCATATGGTTTATTTGAATTATCAAATTTTTAGATAGGTCAAATTATGAGAGATTAGAAAGTTAGCATTTCGGTAAAATCATCGAAATCGTGATTTTCTTCTTCGATGGGAGAGTTGACTTTTTTTTTGTAAGAGATATGATTTTTTTGATATTTTTATTGGATTCAAATAGGGGATACTTCCTTATTTACATGTAATATCTTAAGTAAATGAAACAACAAATTATAACATTTACTTAAATGATATTCAGGTAAATAAGATGTTTCCTGGAATCGGGCTGGACTCAGCCCTGAAAACCGACTTGAATCTGCTGTCTAAGTGGGATATTGCGGACCCCTAAAGGGTCTAGGCGCGCCCAGGCGCCCCTGGCGTGTGCCTTGGCCGCCTTAGCGGCGCCTTGGGGCGCCTTTTCTACTCTTAGAAAGGCGAGGTGTTTTTAGGCGGCTAAGGAAGCGCCTTGGCGCTTAAGCGGCGCCTAGGCGCCGCCTAGGCGTCCGCCTTGACAACTATGGTCTGCCATTTAAAGGTGGGAACATAACATTTCCCTTTTGGTCGACTACTGTGTAGAGCCGCCTTCAAACACTTTGTCGACCACAAATGAGCCAAGCCAATTGGCTATGAATTTGCTTTTGGGTCGGGAGGCCATGACGTTCTTTTGCTTGACCATGACAAGATCTCCCCTTTTAAAAGCTCTTTTTCTTTACTATCTTGTCAAAAGCGCGGGACATCCGTGCTTGATACTCTTGTAGACGTTGGTACGTCACCAAACACTTTTCTTTCAGATTTGACAACTCTTCAAGCCGTCTTTCAATTTAGCTTTCCTCTTCAGTAGGGAGTCCGTAGTGGAGAGCTATCCTATAAGATGAGAGCTCAATTTCAACAAGAATGACTGCTTCGGTCTCATAGACCAGGGAAAAGGAGAACATCCTGTAGGAGTTTTGTAGTTGCCTCAAAATAGGCTTTCAATTCTTTTCTTTTTTTTTTGACTTCAAAAATGTCCAACATTTGTCTGACGGCCAGCAACGAGTTGCCAAATACTTCAGTACATCTTATGCCCATTTTTAGGGCGATTTCCAAGCCAACTATGAGGGCTTCATATTCTGCTTCATTGTTTGTGAGGGATTCCATTAAAGCACATGAATAATGCCATATCCCTTTTTTCTGGGGTCACGAAGACAATTCCTGCCCCTGCCATATTTGTTGATGTGCCATCAGCCTTCAAAGAAGTCCATGCAGCCCAATCAAAATGTAATTGTCAATATTCAAGTTGAGTTTCTTGTGCTTCATAAGTTTCTTGAGCAGGGAGCACCTCCTCATCAATCAATTCTGTATTCAGAGGGGAGTCTTCTGGCACTGGATGGGTTGTTAAGCATTTTGCCCTGCGTTGCTCTTTTTTTTTTTCCTTTTTTTTTTTTCATTTTAAAGCTAGTAATCCCCCCAGTGATGCACACATAGCCGCAATTAAAGACTTGCCCTTGATAGGTGCCCCCAGCATAGGAGGATTGAGCAAATATTGATTTTGTTAAGGACTTTCGGACATCTGTCGTCCCATATGAATGGGGTTCCTTTCTTTGTCAGTTTATGTAAGGTGATACCTTCCATTCTTGCTCTCGGAAGGATAAGCCTTCTCTTGAATTTTCTTTGGGGTTTTGAACATCCTTATTTCATTTGTGGAGAAATCCTTGTCCATCTGGGCGTTATTCTCACCCATCTTTGTTTCAATTATTGGAAACCTTATGCCGACCATATTTACAACGTAGTGAGCTGCGGGACCTTCCCGTGTCTCCTATCCAAGACCTCCTTTTTCGTTGTGGGGGAATGGTGGTTGCCCCCTGACATTGGTAAGGTACCACATTGCTTGATATAGCTTGGCTTTCATTTGACTTTGAACTTGAATATTTTGCTTCTGAGATTTTGCTTTTATATGTTCTGGCATGTCTTTCAGATCTTCAACCATTTCCATCAACTTAGTGGCATCTTTTAGCCAAAATTATTTGGAGGCTGTTTGGGTGCAGGCTTTCCTTTATATGTCTTTGTTTGCCTTGTTAAGGGGACATCATTTTTGCTAAACCCTTGTATGTCTGTGGTGGAGGGAGGATTGCAGCATTGTTACCCATTTCCTGCTCTTATTTTTTTTCTAGAGGAAGTTGTTCAGCTCCGAGGGGTACCAAGCCTTTTGCCCCCTTCTTAATTGGTGTTTGAGATGGTTTCTCATTTATTGCCACTACGGACATTGGCTTATTTATTTCAACAACAGATTCTTCCTCTTCTCATTCTTCTTTTGATATTTTTTTTTTTCAAGACTGCCAATTCTTGGAGGATTGTTTCTTTGTTGTTTCCTTAGGTGGGGCGACGCCACCGAGGTATGACTTTCTAGGTTGTTCTTTAGTTTCTTAGGGGTTGGTCTCTTGTTTGTATTTACCGGGGCCCAGCTAGCTTCTTCTTGCTCATGGTGGAATGTTGTCTGAATAGCACCTTCCACTACCTCCCTCGGGAGTGATATGCAGCGACTCTGGACAGCTCATCTAGCTATCCTGCCTACGCCATTTGTGCTTGGCCTTCATTGGGACCTAGCCTGGGCCATAACATAGATCACGTTGGCAGAGAACGTGAGTTTTGGTTGTTGGTGTGGCTTTGGTGGGTTTACCATGTGCTCAGCCATGTCAATAATTCCTGTTTGAATTAGCTTTTCTACTCGATTTTTGAACAGATAGCAATTTTCTAGAGTGTGACCCAGCACGCGATGATATGGGCAATAATTGGGTTTGTCCACCATTGCTGCTTCTTCTGGGCGCTTGGGCTCTGGGAGTGTCATAAGATTCTCTTGGAGACATATGTCCAACAACTCTCTGGTGTGCTCCCTAGTAAATGAGTAAGGGGTGTTGAGCCTCTCACTTAGGGTGGGGGCTGATCTCCTTTCTTCTTTCTTTGAATTTGAAGAGGCGGGGGTATCTCCCTTGCCCCCAGCTTTCCTCAGGGCTGCCGAAAAGTCCGCGGCATTTACTTCTCGTGACCTGGTGTTTTTGTCTTTAAGAGGTTTACCCCTTCCATATGAAGCAGTGGGATTTTCGGCAAAGAAGATTTCTATCTCTGCCACTGTGTTGTTGAGATATTCAAATGTTAGAATATTGGCCCCTAGGAGCTTTTCCTTGATTTCTGGCTTTAGACTTCTTTGGCATAGTTTCACTGCATCTTTATGTGTCGGTGGTTGTTCACATTTCATGCTCATGTCACGCCATCTTTTGATGAAGTCCAGAGCAGACTCATTTTTATTTTGCTTTAAGGATATGAGTTCTGCTAAAGTGACTCTTCTTTCTGTCACTCTGAAGCGTTCAAAGAATTTCCTTTGCATATCTTCCCAACCAACTATTGAGTTGGGCTTCAGTCGGGCATACCATTGAAAGGCTGATCCAGTAAGTGATGTTGAAAAGTACCTCAAAAGGTATGACTCTTCAGTTGCCAGTTCTCCCATGATGCTCATGTAATGAGCTATATGTTCATGAGGGGACCCATCCCCATTGAATTTTGAGAATTTAGGGACCTTTGGGTGTTCTGCTGGGAGCTTTTTAAAGAGATGGTGTACAGGGTATGGTATCCTATACAGGTCATAGGTGGCAAACCCCTCATTCTGCTCAGCCATCTTTGCTTCAATTATTTGTTCAATCATGGCCCTCTGGGAGACCATTGTTCCTTCAAATGAAGTATTTAATTGTGGTGCATCATGCCTTTGTTTTGTGACATGCACTTCTTGAGTTTCCCCCTGGCTTGAATTTGGATTTTCAATTGGTTGTTTTGCCAGAGGTCCTGTGCATGGAATACTTGGCGGCAAATTTCCCAGGGCTGGTGCCGTTGTGGGCAATGCTGACTGGCTTGCTTGTTGAAGTTGCTGAGGTTGCAATATCTGTTGTGCCTGTTCTGGAGGCTGTAGAGGTGGTGATGGTTGTAGTGGCAGTGGCGCCGCCATTCCCAATTGTTGCATAAGGCTTTCCAACATAGCTTTTAGCTTTTGATTTTCTTGCATTACCATTTCTAGATTTGGCGATGAGGGTACCCTGATATTAGGGTTTTCAGCAGGTCGACCCTGATCCAGAGGGTGATTTGATGTGGTGGCAATGTCGGCAGCCCCCATTCCTCCTTCATTTTGGTGTGGTAAGTCCACCTCCACATTTACCCGGTCAAGCCAGGCTCGAGCTTGCTTCCTTCTGCGATTAGATATCGTGGGATGTTGCTCCATATTTGAGGTTTTTGCCTGGTCAGCTATTGCAGGTAGGTTGATGTTGGAGGCATAACAGGTGTATATCTGCATGCCTTCTTCAATGATTTGTACCGTTCTTCTTTTCTTCTGCCTAGGGCGCACAGTGGCACCCAGGCGTTGGAAGACTGCTGTTCTAGGGACACCATCCTCCCCCTTGTGTTCTTCTGACTTGAAATTTTGCCCTGTCTTCGGGCTTGTTTGTCTTCTTTCTTGATATACTCCTTTTCTTTTAGATCCTCTTTGCAGATCAGCTGGTAGAGGACGGTTACATCCATTGGTCCGAGACTCTTGGGTAGGCTCTCTCTGTCTCTCTGGGACTCTTCTTCTTCTAAAATTTTGCCACATTGTTGGGTCTTGCTTCATGACCATTTTCGCATTGTTTCGCCCTATTAGAGACTCTAGGGCCTTTGTCCTTCGTAGTTCTTGAGCTTCTTCTGTGGTGACCCACACCTGCTTAACACGAGGCGGGCTATATATCTCATCATTTCCAGCATTGGCTTTGTATTTCTTGAAGCCAATGTCGTCAAATTTGTGGTTCTTGCTTTCAGCTTTCCTCCATTGTTTCTTCATATCTTTTACTTTAAAGCTTGGCTTGTCCTGCTGCACTTTAGGCAGTATGCCGAATTTGTTCCTTACCGGAATGGTAGCCACATGCCGCTCCGGTATCATCATGGTTTCACTGCCGTCCTGGCGGATCCGGAGCTCGCCAATGCGGACAGTCTTTCCAGAACTTGAAATGCCACGAGTTGTGGGCTTCTTGCCAGACTTGTGCTTTCTGTTCTTTCCAGTAGTTGGAGTGTTGGTGAAGTTGATAGCATAAGTGGTGAACATCTGCATCAAGTTAGCCTCCTGAGCTTGAGGCTCTTCCTTTGTTTTGCTTGTTTCATGGGCCTTAGCAGCAGGTAGCACAGCCGGTATCACGCCCAAGAAGTATGGAGACTCCACCACCGGGGGAAAGGCTCCAAACCTGGTTGGCGTAGTGAGGTAGCCGTTCCTTATGTGGTCCTGGACCACAAGTGGGCCGAAGACCACGCCCAAAGTATGAGCGAGAGCCGCCATTGCAGAGTTATGACCTGCACAAAAATTATAGTGTGAGTACATCTTATTGTTAGGGTGTTGTCTGATGGAGAGATGAAGGGAAGGGAGGTCCCCAGTGGAGTCGCCATCTTTGTGAGAATATTTTTAAACATTTTAAATATTTAAATTTTATCTTTGAGTTTGATTTATTTAGGTTTTATTTATATACATGGACATGGTTTTATTTAGTTCATTTGACCTCCCCCACTAACTGCGGTTAGTATTAATTATATCAGCACAAAGGCTGAATACTCTTGATTAGTCATCAGACAAACCCGTTGAAATAAAAGAACGTGACTCACATTTGAATGAAATGAATTATACATGGAAAGAAACACAGTTGCAAACATGCAGTTCATTTTTTTGAAATTTTTTGATATTTATTTCATTTTGATTGATTTTTAAATTCATTTTCTCATTTTTTGATATTTTAGAATTAGTGATTCCATTTATTTAAACATTTTCGTTATTTATTTATTTAAATTAGGATTATATGGATTAAATTGATATTTTTATTTATTTAGTTGATTTAAATGGGAATTAACTTAAGGTGGATCAAAAATGATGTGAGATATGAATTGTTTGTTGATTTTATATTATTGAAAATTAGATGACTATGTTTGTGAAATATTTTATTAAGGTTGGTTGAAAAATTGGTTAGTTTTGGTTAAGAAACCAAGTAGCGAAGTGTTTAAAATAAACGTGACACTACGAGTAATTACTCGTATAATGTGTGATTAAATGAGATAAATTAGCCCAATGGGCCCATTAAACATCACATGCACGAATATATCACAGGGCGGCCCATTAACCATCATTGGGCCCATTAAGCATCAAGCAACATGGTCATTTAATTCATCATATCATGGAAATTACAAGTTCGGCCCAATAAGCAGCTTATGGCCCGATAAGGAATTTGGCCCAATAAGGAAGTCTAATAGACCTTTTTTTAAGATTTGAAAAAGTTCAAAATTGTGCCTAGCACAATATTCTTTAGGGCTGCCTTGTAGACCCTCTTCCCCAGACCGCCTTGCAGTCTCAGAGCCTTGCTCTGTGTTCAAACTTCAGAAAATCTCCTCTTTGGCCTGGGGCGCCCCATGTGCTTTTATAGGGGGTGGAGAAGACACCGTCCCAGTCATTTGAACCCCCGTCCCGGTCATTTGCACCGTACTTGCCATAAGCGTCGTCCCGGTCATTTACAGATCTTCCCCGGTCATTTAGCTTTAGCTATTTTGCAAATTTTCCCTTACTTGCTTTATTTCTTTCTGTTTTTTCCTTTTGATTTCCGAAATTGGGCCCTTCCTGTTTCGCATGGGAGAGGCAGGGACGAGGGAGAGGCAGCGGCGGCGACGAAGGAGAGGCCCAGCAGCAGCGGCGGCGGCGAGGGAGAGGTTCAGCAGCAGCGGCAGCGGCGAGGGAGAGGTTCAGCAGCAGCGGCGGCGGCGAGGGAGAAGCCCAGCGGCGGCGGCGGGCAGGGGACCCCCCCCCCCTTTGCGGGACCCCGTCCTCCTCTTCCTCTCTTCTGCTAGCGGGGCGGCAGCCAGAACAGGGGATCGAAAGCCCCCTCTTCTTCCTCTGCTAACGGCGGCGGGGGAAGACGGCACCGGCAGTGGCCAAGAGGCCTGGCTGCAGCGACGGCAGTGCAGGGGAGGCCTGCAGCGGCAGCGACGGCGGGAGGCCCAGCAGCAGCGGTGGTGGAGCGCGGAGGACCTGCAGCGGTGCTGGGCGAGCAAAGGGTCGACAGGTATTTTTCTCCATTTTTTTTCCTTTTCACCCAAGGCACGGGATGGCCAACCATCACCCTCATACCATAGGTATCTTTTTCTTTGTCTTCTTTTCCTGAACCTGTCAATTTCTAACCCTCTACCCAGTGGCCATGACCTTGGTTTAAGATTTGTATATATTATTATTATTATTATTTTTTAGTCCAACAGCCTCACATGGGGCCAAATGTTCACGGACTTTGTCCTACCAATCTAGCAGAGGTTAGGGAATATGTAGGAAGTTCACCATTGCACAGCTAAGCTCTCTCCTTTCATTTGGCAGTATCACATTGCCTCAATAATCTGTAGGTGCTCATGGAGATTTTCCACATAGGACTCACGTAAGGTTTGACATTTGAAAATGAATATGCATAAAAATCAAACAAAATTCCCTTAGATCATTACAATGTTAGGCATTGTGTTATGTCCAACTAAACAAAATCACTAAATGAAGGTGCTAGTAACAAAAAAAAAAAAATCTGAGCACAATAATCACAAAAGTAGTAATGTACCTCAAAGCAAGGTTCAAGAACCCAGGAATTGGTCCCAGATCGGCCAGTTCAAAACCGATCTGGTTGTCGATCCGGGCCAATCCTGGCCGAGTCAATGGGGGCTAGATCGGCCCCTCAAAAAAATATTTAAAAAATAGAAAAAAACAAAAAATAGGAAACATAAAGACTGCATTTATTAACTGAAATATATGAAAATGAAGTATATGATACATCATTTTTTGTGAGAGAATAGAACAAAGTTATATTATTGAAACCGCACATTATATTGTCTGGACATAAGATCCACATAATCTGTCCATGACATATAATGTTGGTAATATGCCTCAATGAGTTAAATATTGATTATATACATCCATATTCGCATCTATCACACTAATGGGTGTGTATCTAGGTATTTCCGACACTTAATATGAGCCATATGAGTTATATGAATGCGAATCGGACTCCGTAGATTGTGCATAGGCTATGCCTCCGATATAGTACGATGCATCCGAATATTATGGATATGCCAAGTAGTCGCCCTACCCTTGGTTGTTATCTTTCAGTGGAAGGATAAGATGATGTATTAAGGCTTGTTGTATTGTCTCAAGCTCCATCCGTAGTTTTTTCTTAATGCTCTCCTCCTCTTGTATCTTCTTCTTCTTCTTTATTAACCAATTTCATCTATACGGAATGAAGTTGGGATTGTATCCCGCATCTTTGGATCCACCTTGCCCTTGTAATTAAGATGGGCCACATGCCACTTTCTTCTCTTCCTTGCTTAATGTTGACTTGGAGTTTGTTGTGCTTGCCTCCCTTTTCTACTCCCATGGTGCTCATCTTGAGTAGCATGGGTGAAGTCTTCCTCTTAGGTGAATACAATAAGATCCAGTGCCGGTGCCAGTGTGCTGTTGATATCTCCTCCATGATCAGAGCTCTCATTAGCAGTACTTGTCTTCGATGGGGAGTCTTCGGAAGGTTGGTATACCACGTTTTCGCTTGGCTCTGGAGTTTTATTGTCATCATCTTCCTCGATGGTCTCCAAGTCTACAATGCTAGTGCCGTGTTGATTGCTCCTTCTTACTCTTTCCCCACAGTCTTCTTTTGGTGTTTAGGGGGCCAGGGAGTTTCAAACTCTGGAAGCAAAGACACACTATCGAGTTCACCTACATGAGAAGTTAAAATGTTAACCCTTGATATGATTCGAAGTCGAATGCCATGTTGCATGTACATTGTTTAGCTCACCTACCTTCAGCCCATGCATAATCATTTGGGTCGAACTCCAGTTCAACCGAAGTGGTTGCATCCACCCATGCATGGAGTGGATGTTCCTCCTCAAATACTTCTTTAAGATCTATTATCTCGCTTGCTAGTGTATCGCCTCCTTGTTGGCCTTGGCCTGCGATTTTACAATTTTCTTTCTCTTGAATTTGTCTAAGTAATTGGAGGTTTTTTAGCTTTAGCCTCATGTTATAGTGACAAAAGACCAACATCTCCAGACGTGCAAACTTCAGGCGGTTTCTTTGCTTTGTGTGGATTAAGCCAAACGTGCTCCAGTTGCTCTCATACCTGTGGCAAAGGTTGTTTGGCTTAATATCCGAATAGCTACATACGCTAAGCCTTCATATTTATATGCTCTTCCATGATCCAACCACTAATCTGCTGTAAATTAATTATGCCATAGTGTTTTAAAAACAATTCATGAAAGAGTCAAAAATATAAAACTGAGCCAAAAAAGGTAATCACTAAGTTCTAATCGGGACTCAAAATCTGATCAGCCCTTTGTGCCGTATTAGTGCCAAAGTGGTAGAGTTGAAGTCTATAGTCATGCATTTGTTTGCATGCTATGATTACTCTATCTTCATTGCCTATCATGCGCTTGATTACATTCTTTGCCCCAATCAACACTTTGGAGGCATTGTCATAGTTTTTGATCCTCCCATCAATCCTATACATGTATTGGGGATTGAAGGTATGCCCTACATACATACAAAGGAAAATTGTTAAAACTTGCTATCTTTTGTGAACTTATAAGTAATCATAAGAGTTTTAGGCCTCTTTGATAACGAGATAAGGGGACTGATATAAGTAAATTGGGTATAAATTATTTGTGTTTAGGGGTTTTTTTGGTTTGAGATGGTTTAAATGAGAGATAGTTATGTAGGGGATAACTTTTAATGTGATGTGATATGATGTGATGTGACACAGTGTATATAGTTATCACCCATTTTATCCCTAATTTGACACCATTTACCTGTGTATAAATGTACACACACAATTTTCAAGAATACAATAATAATAATTTATGAGTTATCCCCAAGGATAACTTTTATCCCCCCTCTATGGGAGGGATAAGTTATCACCCATTTATCCCCCCTTTATCATGCTTAAGTTTTATCACCCATGTTTATCCTATCTCGGTTACCAAATTACGTGTGGGTATAAAGCCGGTGATAAAGGGGGATAAACCCCCTTATCACGTTACCAAAGAGTGTTTTGCTTACCCTCAGTATGAAGATCGTGATGTAATGTGTGCACCCATTGTTAGTCTATGATGTCCCACCATTTGGCATATGTCGTCATGTTGTTCATTTGGATGAGCTCCTCTGCTCGATCCATAGTCTTGTACAAGTAGCCCATATTGGATCTCCTCTCCTCGTCTACCACCCTTAAGACTCGGACAAGCAGTTCTACTACGTTCAAAACTTCTTGCACCCCCTTCCAAAGTGGCTTTGATTGAATAAGTTTGGCCTCTTTCTTTCCCTTCTCCCTCACCCGTGTAAGAGCATGTCGGGACATATGGTTCTTCATTCTTCGAATGCCACCATCCTAATGAGATTGCTATATTGGCCATTTATGCTATCCAAGACAATGTATTGGGATGCAAATCTTGTAGCTCTTGTCCGAAACAACTCCCATCCATGTGTGTGTTCTCGTGATGTCCAAAATGTTATTGTGGTTGTAGATGAAGGTGGTTATGAATCTTGCGTTGTTGACTACATTTTCTGCCATTAGATCTTGACAAATATCTTCTAGCATTAGGTCAATACATCTGAGCAAGGAACCCAATACAAGTGTTTGCTTTTCTCCATTAACATATTGCTGTCCAACTTGAATGCCGCTGCATTGTCTGTTATTACTTGGATTATTATCTTCTCCCCGATCTCCTCCACTATGTTATCCATCTATTGAAATATATACTCGACATTCTTCACCTTGTCAGAGGCGTCTACCAACTTCCAAAAAATTGTCCCTACTTTGCAGCAAATTAAGAATTTTATCATACTTTTTGTAATGCCTGTAAAGTTCCATAACTTAAATTATAATTAGTGTGTTAACTAAAAAAAGAATGAAATAACAATTAACAATTAATTTTGCCCCCATACATACCTGTCCATCCATTGCGCATCAACGTGCATCCATACTCATTCCATATGCATTCAAAAGTGGACACATATGCCTTCATGTCTTCAATTTCTAAGTCCAAGTATTTGTTGTAGATCTCGTAAGGGGTAGGACTGTCTACTTTTTTACCCACTTCACCAATAGTCTCGATCATGATTCATAATATGGTGTTTTTACTGCATGAGTTGGTATGTTGTTGAAGAAGAGCCTCCTCGACGTTGCTCTTCCTATCTTCTCCTTACGTACTTTCAAATTCTTGAAGGCTGTAGTAATAGACGGTTGTTGTCCTTCTTGGTGAGAAACGGATCCAACGGTCCCACTCTAGGATCTTCGTCTCTAAGGATGTCTACAGGCACCTCAGGTTGTGCTCTTCTCAGCTTTTGTACTCCCTTGTCTAGAAGATCTATGACCACTTCCTAGATCCATGTACCAATCAATGCATCGAAAGTAATTCTCTTCCACAAAGGACCTTTGACTCTCTTTCGATGTCCGACAAAATTGTTCTATAATAGAAAAAATGCAGAAGACTAGTTTATAATATTATTCATTAAGAAGTAAGTTCTCTAAGGCTCTAAGTAATGAAGGGTTTTTGAACTAACTTTCTTCATCCTTATCAAGATCAATTGTTTGTCTGCCTCGTGATAAATGGATCTCGTCCACGGATCTTCGAGAAGGGGTAGACAACTCTTCTTGGATTTCTTGACGTCTTCTACCGGTGCTTGTTTTGTATGTCTTATTCTCTTTCATATATTGGCAAAATTGCACTCGAACCTCGTAAGAAACATTCGCACACGGTGCCACCTCGTCTTTAATTCTCGGTAGGTGTTGCTTGAAACGCCACATGCCGCCTAATATGGTCCAATTACAATACTTGCATTGGACCTTTTTTCAGCCCATGTTCACAACGGTGCAATGAGCCCAAGCGGGATCGGTGCTAGGAAGGTTGTTTGAAGATCGGGACACACCACCTTCGACGGTCATGTCTTATGCCTAGGATGGTTGCAATCAAATGTGCTTAGAACAAAAAAAAGAGACCAAATAAAAAATAAACAAACAAAAATAAAGAATTGTTTATACAAGAGAGTGGGGCTGAGAGAGAGAGTTCACAGTCGAGAGCCTGAGCCAAGAATAGGGCTGAAAATGGAGCCCAATAAATCGAAGTTCCGACCCAATTCCAATAAAATTATTGGATTCGGAACAATATATATATATATATATATATATATATATATCGATTATCTATCGGAATCAAAATTGGAATGTGGTAGTTTTGAACCGATATCTGATTACATATCCGATTACGATAAAAATAAATAAAAAACAACTTCAGCTGCGTGGGGAAGAGGGCTTCGAATTTCAAAAGGTAGATTATATTCGCATGGGGGGAGGGTTTTCAAATTTCAAAAGGCCTTTTAGGAAGCCCAATTGGCACCCAAGAAAGGTGCACCCTTTTAGGGTAAAAAAGCAGCGGGTGACAGGTTTTGGAAACCTCGATAGCCACCACCCACCACCCTAGGAACTGACAAGCGAATGCCAGATCTCTCACCTTAGGATCGTCTCCAGTCTCCACAGGAGCAAGGCCAGCTTTGTCTCCATGGGAGCGAGGGCGTCCACCCCAATATCTCGCACACAAACGCTGCCATTGCTTGGCCATAGCAGGTGCAGAACCGCCCCTTCATGTCTGCCATGCACTGTCCTGCCCAACCAGATGCAAAATAGAGCAATGTCCGACGTCACAGACCACCTCGCCCATGCTGTTGATTCCTAAAGAACATGGCAGCCACAGTGGTCGTTGCACACCGAGCGATGATCTGAGTGCCACCATTGTCACCCGTCGACGACCACCATCGCAGTCCTCTCCCTCCGACAACTTGGTGCAGGTTAGGCCATCGTCGTCGTACATAGCTCTCTCTCTCTCGCTCTCTCTCTTGTAGTAAACTAGGCTCTCTTGGGTCCTAGTTCCGATTCCAGTTCTAATTTTGATAATATTATCGGAATCAAAACTAGGTATTCCGATTATATCAGAATGAGAATCAGACCCATGTTTTTAGATTCGAATCCGACCCAGTTGCAACCAGGCCGCATCCAGTGTAGATATGAGGGTTATACATGACAATGCAAATATAAGACATATTATCGCGCAATTAGATATCTAAGTGGGATATATATGCAAAAAGTTCATTTATTTATATGATTACATATATCATAACCACATATATATACATATATGAATGTGTAAAATTTTCTTTATGGGGTTGTTGCCCCCTTGAAACCCCCTACAAGGGGGGCTACCCCCTTGACCCTTTCAAGGCCTCTGCGTAGGCCGATTTGCTTGTGCACTCACATGTTGGAGAGTTCAAGGCCTCCATCATATAGATTGTTGGAGTATGGAGCTTGAGACCCTGAACTCTCCAATATGCAGGTACACACGTGGATCGACTTACGTAGTCAGGTCATGCTGATCGACTTGAGCGGTTAGGTCATAGGGGTCAAGGTGCAGCACCCCTTGCGGGGGCGGGGGAGTTTAGCCCTACAAGAAAATTTGTCCACATTCATATATGTATATGTATGTAATCATATAAATAGATTTACACATTCATATATGGTATACAAAATATTTATATAATCACATATATATCTCTTAAATATACAACTATAATTAATATTATATCTTTATGGTATACATATATATATATATATGTACATACAATCGTATATTAATATTAATATATATATATATATATAATTTGTGTGGCTGATCCAGGCCGATTCGGCCAGAGTTTCTATGATCTAGGGGGCTACCTCCTGAATTGGTCGATTTTGCATTCCATGGCATACTAGGCCCACCTGGTATCCATTTCTGTGCTTGCTCCATGATGCTGGTGCCACCCCCTCACCTATCCTGCGAATGCTGGTGCCATCCTTCCCCTGTCCTTTGACCTCAGCACCAGCTGGGGCCACCCCATCCATAGGGGTGTCAACGGACTGGGCTAACCCGTAAACCCGTTGGGTTAATCGGTTAAAAGGCCCGTCCATAGCTCAAATAATCAACCCGAGCCCATAAAATGGCCCAAAATTTAGGCCCGCTTCTGGCCGGGTTGGCCCATTGGGCGCTCGTGGGTTTGTCCGGCACTCCCCCTCCTTCGCCGGTAACAACAACACGCTTCATTAATTTAACCCTCCATCTGTTTTGTTCAGCGCATTTCCTTTCCGGAATGGAAAGTCTCGTGATCATGTATGCGGAGAAGGCCTCCACGTCAAGCTCTTATTTTAAAAAAATGTCCTTGATCTCTATAATGCACAGAGGCATTTTTACCGGTATTATTTCTCGTATTGGCATGCAAAAATATGGCTCAAAGTAAATAAACTGACTCTGTTACAACTCATATTGCAATTAAATTGTCAGGACTTGATCACACAGTCTTGCAATTTGTTGAACAAAACCATGTTTCACACGACTGTAACTTTTCCAGAAAATTTATTATGATTCTTTCAGGTGGATAACTTATATATATGTTATGTCAGAATAGCTTCCGCTGAGAATATCAATTTCCAGCACATTGTATTAACTAATTCATCAACAAGCTTTCATATCACTACCATCTCTGAAGAGAGAGAAAAATAAACTTTAACAATATTAACTAAAATGCCAACTATCTTTGATATCATTAATATCTCTAAAGAGAAAGGGAAATTAAATTTAGCAACAATAAATACGTATATCATTTAGAGCCACGGAGAAGGCCTGTCCTACTTCCCTCAAGAACCACCACTTTGAAGTGGAGAGACAAGCGATCACGGGTTGTGGAGGGCCCTAACAGGCTAAGAGACGGGTTTGGTATGGGCTGAGAGACGGGCTTGGATAGATTGGGAGAATGTAGGCCGACAGTTTTTGGACCGGGCTGGGCCAAATTCTTCACGGGCCAGGGTGGGTTTGGGTTGGGCCAGTCCAAACCCAGCCCGTTGACAGTCCTACCCATCCACCAACAATGCAACCTGGGACTCCTCCCTAGCCTGCGAAGGTTTTTGCTGCCACAAACCCCCCTTGCCGTGCCCACGCACTAGACTGGTACTGTCCTCCACTCGTCCTACATTATTGACCTGGCCACCACACGCCACTATGGTGGCTCTCTCCTACCATCCTTCCACCATCTCTGCCAAGACTACAAGACCACTTGATCCTCTGTGCGGCGAGGGAGGGTGAAAGGTTACTGGAAGGAAATAGATGCCATGGGGAGAGGGGCCTGTTCATTTACATGTGGGCTCCCTGCCAACCACTAGTCTCTTTGGAGATCCCATCTGTCAGAAGCATTGGTTTCGGTAGAGGGGGATGTGGAGGCAACTAGGAACTGGGGGATGGGTTTCCAATGGAGGGGCTGCTTTGTAGAGAATGGAACGGCAGGTACTTGCCATTTTGTCAAAATGGACCCCTGCCTGAAGATGACCTTCGGATTAAGGTCCAAACTTTTTATATGGATATGTAGGAGGATCCAGAGTTACAACAGTGATGGGTAATGATGGGATCAGGTATTGGATCCTTTGACCCAATTTGCACACTAGCTGCAGGTGAATTGAGTTAGTCCAGAAAGTTTGGTGCAAGTAATAGATTTGTGAATTGGATTTGTAGTACATGCAGATCGAGATTTGAAGGATGTAGAAATCTAACGGTTAGGGGTGTACACGGAACCCGATAACCCGATATTTCGATAAAAATTATCGGTTTCGGAATTGAAAAATAATCAGAATCGGTATCGGTTATTCCGATAAATTATCCATAAAATTGAAAGAAAAAAATTATGGTAAACACCTTACCTTATCGGAATTTTGGTTCCGGTAATGTTATCAGAATTGGAACGGAATCGGAATTAACCATTCCGATATTATCGGAATTGGAATCGGAACCATATTTCGGTTATCGGAATCTGTGTTTCCGGTTCCGAACCCGACCCGTTTGCAGCCCTACTAACGGTCCTATAAATTTGGATCTGCAACCTAATGTGGATCAGGTTAGATTTCCAAGTTTTCAACATGATCCAATTTGCTGATATCTAATCTGCTTTATTAAATACTAGCAGTATTGCTTGTAGTTGATTAATGTTACTTGATATGAGAAATGATTGCATTGCTCTACTTGATATTAATCAGTTGATCCCAAATTAACAAAATTAATAACTTCATCTTTTCACTTTGATAGTAATTGTTAATTATCGATGTTAGAGTGAGAAGAGATCGCTAAACTTTTGTATTCCTTGGCCACGGGACCAGGCATGTAGATGCAACTAATGATATCAGACGTCACGTTCCCTGGCCTACAATTTCTTCTCTTCGGCTTGATTAAACATAGAACAAATGCCTTTTTCTTTGGCTCCGACACTCATGGTCTTTCCTCTATTCATGTATACCAGGGTGATGCTCGTCTCCACTGGGCCAATGGAAACCATGGGGACATTTCATGCTTTGAAGACATGAGATTAGATGACGTTGACCCTCAGAAGCTTGCTGGTCGGAACTCAAGACAGGACCTCGATGAGCCGATTGTGGGCACATCGGGTCTGGGAAATGGGCCCTGTCTCCACCTAGACTGGGACACGGCCTTCCGTAACTTGATTCCCAGAAGAAGGTTTACCACAGTTTGTGTGTGGTGCAGCACAGAATTTGAGCATGACGATGTTGACATCGAAGTACAACCGGATTCGGTCGGATTCATGTGCCCAACATGCAAAGCCAAGATATCTGGGCAAATGTAGTGTAATCTACTATGGCATTGATGTCTCTGATCGAGTAGATTTTTCTCATCCATTTTGAGCAGAGTTGGATTCCACTGCTCAACATTCTTTTGAGGATAATCTCATTCGTGTTTCCTGATAATTTCTGTATATACTAGTGTTGTACTAACCATGTAGGCCTTCGTTAAAGTGAAAATTAAGGACTAAGGAGTGATAATTTATGAGTAACTAATTACATTTCCCTCAAATAGCCCTTCCTATTAGACGTGCTTTTAGCACGATGGATATGGCAAATAATAAAAGTTTCACGCAGATTGTACTGACTCACAGGGTGCTCTAACTGGTTCGGGGTGCCTGCTCCACTGAATGTTGTCATATCCGCAGCCTTTTGTTTGAGTTCTCATCCAGCTAAATGGGTCCAACAAAAGGAAAAAAATGTTGTCAATCTCTTGAATAGTTGTGGGCTTGACTATTTATTATAAATGGTAGAAATATTATTTCAAATTTACTGATTTAAAAAGTTGTGAAGGTTAAATTATTGTTTCTAACTTTAGGCTGTGTTGTCACATAGTTTCGTCGTTCTTACACTTTCTAAAACTCCTAGGCTGTAAATTACGATCGCCAAACATGCAAGAGATACGAAGCAACTTGAGCTAAGTATTATGTAATGTGGCGTGTGGAGCCCAGTCTCTTGACTAATCAGGTCGGAGGCTGTTAGAAACATTCTCTTCCCCAACATTTCGGACA
This sequence comes from Colocasia esculenta, assembly GCA_014218235.1. Taxonomy (NCBI): domain Eukaryota; kingdom Viridiplantae; phylum Streptophyta; class Magnoliopsida; order Alismatales; family Araceae; genus Colocasia; species Colocasia esculenta. Next base: position 79,633,184 of record CM024764.1, on the reverse strand, counting down.
TCCACAGACGAGCATTTTGAACATTCTGATGTGAATGAAGAAAATCCAAACTATTAATCAACATTTTACTAGATACAAATATGTAATGTCACTACGATTAAGTTTACACCTTACCGTTTATCCCTCACTTCTTTTAATTTGTACTTTTGTACTAGAAGAATGGCCAAATAATCAAGTATTGTTTGCGATCGGACGAACACTGGTTGGTGCAAGGTCAATAATAAATATGCCTTGATCATTTCGAATAAGTTACTAAACGAACCTTTTTCACGTATGACAGCCTTATTTCATCTTGCATAACATAAACAATATCCGTATCTTCAGACTTAGATCATGGATCTTACGGAGGTAACATGTTCCCATGGCCTAAGTCGCAAAGACACTGTTAGTCTTGAAAGGCAACCTTTTTGCATCCCTTCGTACTGCACAAGTGCAGCCAGCTAAAACCAAAGAAATCGAGAAAAGATTAGTGCAAAAATACTCTTCCATTGGTCCATTTAGGATAAATCAATGTGTCACGACACATCATTTTATATGTCCAACTTAAAATTTTATGAGCCCACTTCCAACTAAAATGCAAGTGTATTCTTACATTAAACATTTCTCAGAAATCATAGCCAGAAGAAATCTCCTGCCACATAAGCACCATATCAAATCACCTATCGCCATTCTTCACAACAGATTGGTCACAGTTAAACACGATTTGCAATTTGAAATAAGCCTAGCTGTTCTATTAATTTGACAGACGAAGTAATTAATGTTAATAGGACAGGTAATCCGACACACACACGCTCTACATGATTCAGCAACTTAATGGTCCTTCGCTCCTGAAGTCAATGCTGAAATTGGCAAAAATTCAGAATGTCAGCGAGATTCCATCCGATCTAACTTGTTTTGCCAAGGGAACAAGTGCTTGCCAAATACAGCGTACAGCAGAGACAGTCCTAAGGTCAGAGCTGACTTGCATTATGTCACCCAAAAGGAACTAAGATACAGATGATGGAATGATCGAGTCCAGGTAATCTAACGAGCCAGAATATTGAACTACATACAGCTGCTGCTAATAACATCTGCTATAGACTTGCACAGAATCTAGGCATACTTCCAGTTCCAAACATGGATGTCAGTCATCAACTTCAGCATTAGCGGCATCTTTACTCGCAATCTGTCATTAAGATGAAGAAAATGTTTACAAATGTCAGTTGCTCTAATCATCAATTAGACAGTACCATCATACAGTCCGAACAGTAAACTGAAATAGTATGTCTATTTTTCTTGTAATCTTTCAGCACCATTTTTCTTAAATAGTGCTGACCAGTTGCAAAAGTCACTGGGGTGGAAAGCAACACTATGATGCTGACACCAGTGGTATCAGGACCCATATCCAATCCTGAACAAATTTTGTTGGATCATAACATGTAGGTCACGTATTGGTAATATGTTGCATTAAGAAATTATTTTTATATTAAATTATTTTCTTGCTGAAGACTGACAGGAGGCTACAAAAAAGGACAGGTTAACAGCTTCTTCTGTGAGTAGAAAAACAAATTCCGAGTTAAACAAGAATCTGAAAGGCCATATGCATTTTCTACTTGACGAAATCTCTAGCAATTGTCTATCTATGTAAAGCAATCATCGAATGTTTTATCATCTACATTAAACTATCAGCAGCAATCCAAATTCCCTCTTAATCAAGAACCAAAAGAAGCACCAGTCTCATAACAATTTTATTTCACACAACATTTCGATCATATGCCTTTGTCTGCTAAATAATTTGGGTAAAACATCAAAATTGTACAAGATAACAAGATACTGAGTGATGGCTCAAATTCCCAGCAAGGTGAGCAAAACATGCTTGCGAATCTTACATAGGATTGTGTGATGAAGGATATTGATATCAATATCACTGGCATCACTATTTTCTCAATAAAGGGTTCATTTTTAGTGTGTAAGGCAATCTTCATTTTGTACTTCCAAACAGTGCTGAGCATTTCAATTGTTGCAGTCATATTCAACGCTATAGCTGGAATTTATTTTCCTATCACAACCAGTCTCCCTGCAATCAGTAATTTCTTTTCTTCTATCTGCTCTGAAGATGGTTAGGAGGGAAAGGAAGATAACTGTTCACACTGCCCAACTTATGTATTAGTCTATGAAACAAAATTTTTGCCTTAAGTGGATAAGGCTATAACTACCTTTTCAACAAACTATGTCCACCTCTTGGTTTTTTAACTGCATAACAAATAAGTCTTTGGTGTCAGAGACTTGGAATATCCCCTGTAGGCTATGTAGCTATGTTATTTTCAGCAAGATGACAAACATAGCTGCATGCCAACAATAGTTGACGATCGAAGGATAGAGGTTGATTGTCCCATTTTAAGTTTTCTCAAATGGCAGTACCATGCCAATTGTTCCAATTCTAACCTACTTGATACTTCTGCAAGGTGGCCACTGGCCAAAATTAAAAACATCAGTATACCAAATTAGTTTCAAGCTTATAAAAGACATAGTTAGCAGAAGGCCCTGTAACCTTACAAACTATCCTCTAGTTTAATGATTTTGCTGTATAAAATTGCAGAAGCTATTGTACCAATGCATGGAGAGTAATAATCCAAAGAAAGCAAATTGTGCACTTACATCTCATTCTAGCAACATAGTGATTACCAGAGTATTTAGCAATAAGCATGCAACATGCAGTTGTCCTAAGGATGAAGTAGAATCTTGTGGACAGAAATTGAAAACCAAGACTTGAAAGACATTATTGTAATCTGGAGAACATACTTGTGCTATATAATCTTTTAGCTTCTCACTAAAGGATTCATCCAATGCCCTCTCAGCAAGTTCATACATAAAACTGTTGCCCTCTGGGTCATTACACTTCTCCTTCTGCAAGTACCTTCATTGAATTAATGGTTGGTAAGCCCGAATATCTCAATACAATTACTATGCTGAGGCTTTTATCCACATGTGACTCCTAGGGGGAAAAAATATAAAAGATTGTCTGATACACACAATCTCATAGTACATCTGACCTTTGCTGAACCAGAGACTCTAATGCCTGCTTCAAGTGTCCAAAAAGTGGATGGTTTCCGTCATTCTCATTTAATCCCAACCGCCTTAGGTGATGCCACAGGTTTTCTGCTACACAAACATTAGTTTGCTGATTCAAAAGTAAAGTAACATAGTCTTACATATTTCAAGAGGCTGATGCATACCTTCAGAGATTTTACCTCCTGCAAGATGCACAACACTGACCACAGCAAAAGTAAACCCGGTGATATGTGAAGTCTCTTTATTCTCGACAAATTTGCTATAGATGTCAGCTGGTAATTTACTCAGAATTATGTATGATTTTATTTCTCCAACACCTGCGTGCAATTAGAAAATACGTAAGAAAGTAGTGTACTCCAAAAGTAGTGAAGAAATTGTCACAGAAGTCATGTTTATGAAACCTCAAAGGTTATTGTCCCATGTTATGTAAAACAATATCATACTTTTGAATGTTTAGTGAGAATGAGTTTGTTTAATTTCATGAGTTATAACAAATATTCATATGCTACTTTCCTTCTTTGAGATTTAAAACTACAAAGATATTCTGCTACCAATAACCAAAGTAGCCTCATTGAAAATTCTGGATATTCTACGACCAGTCCATCAAATTCGCGAAGTCACCTAAGATTTTGACATCTACACATCCTGGTATAATACCCATGTGTTGGAAATATAAAGAATTGAATTAGTTTTAAAAACCAGGAAATATTGATATAGGAGTTGTGTACTTTGTTGAGAAGAGCGACCCTGCTTTGTTGAGGAGGGACGACAACGTTGGAGCTCCTTCATCTCATATCCAAAAATGCTAGCAAGCTTATTTCTTGCTTCATTTATAATGAATGCAGGAAGTGATCTTTGTCGATAGTTTTTGGTTATCAGTTGTGTTAATTCATCTCTTTTTATTGGACATCCAGAGCTTTGATGCATCTTGAAGAGGATGGTGCGGATTACTTCTGCGACAAGTTTGTCCTTTTCCTGCAATTAATGGATATGCTTCAGAAGATGAGTAGATTCACATTTTACAGAGTATCATAAATAATTGAAGACGGATGGTCGGACCACATCAGACCTCCTCTGAAATGGCAATCTGTGAAGAATCCTCATCATAGCTTGCCATTCTGTGCCCTAAATTAATGCACAAAACAAAATTATATTAGAAAAACGTTCTTCTATGAGATACAGAAGTAAAAATTGCAGGTCTCTAAGAGTATTAATCTTTCCACTTTTCTGACAAAATTTCAGAGCCAGTAACATATAGGACCTGATGAATCCTAAAAAACGAACAGGGTGCACCCCATGAAATGTCCTCTCTCCAAAAGTTACAGCAAGTATAGTCTGTCAGAACTCTATAGAGCAACAACAAAATATGCAAACACCAATCGCCCGTGGATAGCAACAGTGGGCAAACCTAACCTGGATCACAATGAACGGTGTAAGTTTTGGCGTCAAAATCAAAACTTTAGTAGTTGAGGGGAAAAAAGGATGGAATAAACCATGTCTTACATGCATGTAACTTCATGTACAGTATCTTTTCATTAGATATAATACAGCAATAAAATTGTGAACAAGTAACTCAATTTTCCATCTAAATTCTGCCCTTTCATTGCAGAACAAATTCTTACACTTTTTAGGGGGGGGGGGGGGGGGGAAATCACTACCTAGGTTCCAGATTGAATCAAGGCAGAATCGCTCTAGGTAGTTTCAGGAAGGTTTCTGGTTTTACAACACACCAAATTTCTTTAGGTTCAGATGGCCTAAAAGAAACCCTGCCAATCGGTTGATGAACCCCCTTTCCCAACTCAAAAGACAATAACAGGAAGAATACCCGGACAAAACCTCAAAAAACAACAATCCACAAGAACTGAAATGCGGAGGGAAAGGAAGCAAGAAAGATGAAACCTTTCCAAAGTGACAAGATTTTGCAGTGTTCCTTCCCCGGTGCGGATCTCCCCTTCGGAAGCACACACAGAGGGGGGGAATAGGGCTGCAAACAGAGTGGATACGGATCGGATTAGGCAATTCCGCGTCTGGCACGGTCAGTTATCCGGATAATCCGTATCCGCTCCAGATAGAAGTCAAATACAGAGTGGATCTTTTTAGCCGAATATTCTTTGGATACAGAGCGGATACAGATAGTATCTGGATAACCTTGAGGAGAATAATTTAATAAACTGTCTCTGTTTCTCCGATATAGAGGAATATATCAGATCATGATATCCGGTGAAAATTGGGAGTCTAAAGTATCATTTTGGTTTATATCTAAAGGATTTGAAGCTACACATTATATCCGACTTTCCAGGGCTGTGTGTAGGGCTGAATCACATTGCTTATGCAGCAGTAGTGGTTTAACGATTAAAGAGAAGGAAAAACAAAAGTTCATCTTTGCTTTTACTGGGTGCTGGGCATAAACATTTCACATTGATGGCCATCCATCCAGATGATTGTGGAATGCTGGTATGTGGCGGACATTGACATGTCTGCTTACACAAACATGTCAATTGGAGGCACAAAACACCAAATGCAAGAAAGTAGGAAACATGTAGTCTATAGCTTGAGTATTTACACATGCATATATAGATTAAAAATCCGCTAAGATATATTAAAAATATGATCACATAGAAGAGCAGGGATCAAGGAAAACTTTAAAATTTTAAACATGCATCTTACAGAAATGCAAATGTCATTTGAAACCTTGTTTTTGCCATGTCTCATGAGGGGCCTTCTGGATGGACCGCATAAGACCAGAAGCATACCTGCGGCTGCGGTGGAGGCAGAGGCAGGAAGGAGGCGGCCGGCCACGCTGGAGATGTCGACTGGTGGCTGGCACCTGTGAGCGGTGGAGGCGGAGGGGGGAGTCCCGGCGGTGCTGCAGCAGAGGGGAATGGCGGACCACCGGCGTGGAGGTGGAGCTGCGGAGAGGGGAGTCCCGATGGAGGCGACGCTGCTGCGGAGGGGGAACACCGGCGTGAAGGTGGAGCTGCGAAGGGGGGAGTCCCTGCGGAGGCGTGAGGAGGTGAGGAATGGGTGCAGGAGGCGGCCGAATGGGTTTTGGGCCTTTTGGAAATTGGGTATTTCCCTCCCATTCCCAATTTCCCACTTAAAACCCTAAATAAACCCAACTATTGGATCTAATGTCCAACAACTTAAACGAAGCAAATATTTAAACAGAACAGATTGGATAATTTCGAAATGAGAAAGATTTAAATGTGCACAAAAATCCACATAGATGAGGGTGGTGATGAACTATAAAGGCCAAGTGGAGATGGGATAGATGAGGGTGGTGAGATGAAAAGATAAAATGGGGATGGCACATTTTCTCAATTAACTGGAATTTAAAATGTCAATTTTACCCTCATCTCTCTCCGAAAATCCAACTTTCTTTTTTGACCTTTTCCAAACGAACTCCTCTGACCTCTCTCTCTCTCTCTCTCCAGACGTCCTCTTTCGCCCCAACTCTCTCCCCCTTAGGGGTGTCAATGGGTGGACTTGGGCTGACCCAATTTAAATTCAGTTTAACCTAACACTAAAATAATCCAACCCAAATTTAATGGATCAAAATAAAACAAACTCATGATAGTTCATTGGGACCCGTTTCACCCCATCAAACTAATATGTAGATAGATTCACTATTTTAATTTAAGCATGTTTTAATTTAAAAGGAACTGTTGGTGTGGTGGAAATTGGTTTCTTTATTTAAGCATATTTTTAATACATGTGTAGGTATGATTGTTATTGATAGGTATGATTGTTATTGATGTCTCTTAGTCCAATGGGCTAACCTGAGTCCAACCCATCAAGTGATGAGTTTGACAAATGGACTTCAAAAGAGATCTATGGGCCATCATATTTTAACCCAAATTATGTCTGGAGTGAACTACCCATTGAACTTCAAATTAATCCAACACATTGACACCCCTACTCTCTCTCTCTCTCTCTCTCTCTCTCTCTCTCTCTCTCTCTCTCTCTCTCTCTCTCTCTCTCTCTCTCTCTCTCTCTCTCTCTCTCTCTCTCTCTCTCTCTCTCTCTCTCTCTCTCTCTCTCTCTCTCTCTCTCTCTCTCTCTCTCTCTCTCTCTCTCTCTCTCTCAACGGCAGCTAAAGTGACACCGGTGATATCTTGCGGTGGCAGCGCCATCATCTTCGACTACATACCCTCCGACCACCACGAGACCTCCAACAACAACCTTTGGCCCAACCGCTCTCAGCTCTCGCACCACTAGGAGCCCACAGATGTCTTCCTAGACACCTTCGACGACCTCCTCTTTGTTGCAGACGAAGCCCTCGTCGAGAAAGGTGCGTAGTGACTATTCTCTTTCATTGTTGTTTCTCCTCTGTTGCTCTGGTCGGTTCACTATTCTCACTATAGGTGTGGTGGCGTTCGTGCAATGGGGAAGAAGAGGGATTAGAAGAACCTATATAGGTGCATCCGGCCGCAGACGTGGGGGAAGTGGGCTTTGAAGAGACCCCATGAAGGGCGTCCGCGTATGGTTGGGCACGTTCAACACTCTCGAGGAGGCCGCCTGCACCTATGACCAGAAAGGCCCGCTGCATCCGTGGTAGCAAAGCCAAGATCAACTTCTCCGACAAAGACGACTGCCACTGCGAGGAGCCCCCGCACCACCGCCACCACGTGGAGCAGGTCGCCTTCGCATCCCCAGCAAACCCAATCCCCTGCCATCCACGTCGTCGACCCCTGCTTCCAACTTCCCCATTTTGCTGGAGCGTGTTGCGGTGGTAGTGCAGGAGAAGGGGGATCGAGGGCAGGCGCTGTCAACGAGGTGAGGAGGCTTTTCGTAGGAGCTGCAGGCCTTCGAGACGTACATGAAGATCTTGGAGATCCCTTACATGCAAGAAAGTTAATGACGTCGCTGCAGAGCAGCCGGCGTCGTCTCTGGGGCTGAACTTGAACTCCAACCCCTACATGCAGGAAGCCCCCAAGAGCTCTGGAGCTTCGAAGACAGCCTCACCGTCGCCATATAACCTCTTTCTCCCTGCATTATTTACTTTGTTGTAAATAAATAAATAAAAGATATTTTGTAAGGCCACTAATTACTAATTTTGTTTCTCTCCCTTTTCTTTCTATTAGAGAAGAGGATTTTTGTTTTGTTTTATAAGAAGGTAAGAGAGTAACTGACTTGTATCACGTGGGTTCAATCGCTCGGTATTCTTTCCGTCTACATTATTTTACACTTATTTTTTAAAAAAAGTATTAATAAAATATTATGAGCATAAAAATGCCCAATAAATTACCTTAATCACTCTAAATCAAGAGATATCAATTAATGTGAATTAATTAATTAATAAAAAGTGAAAGATAAATAATGATAAAATAGTATAAGAGTTTAGTAATAGAAGTGTATAGATCAACATAGTGGTGAGTATAGGAGTTCTCTAAATAAAATTACACGAGATGGTCATGATATCACAATAATCAGAGTGAAACTAGGAAACTAACTCAAGATGTAGGCCACTGAACACATATCATGAATAGCACGCAAGTAGTATCACAAGAATAAATTATCACCTAGCACGCACGTGGTATCATTGTAGACATGTCATTTTTGACGTCATATTGAGCAAATTTCATATTATAATATAATGTCCCACAGTTGTTCTCTTCATTTAATCATTTGAGTATTTTTCTCATTTTTCTATATTTTTCTAAGATTTATAGGATTTTTATGGCATTGTGAGAGGTTTCTTATTCACATCATCTTCAGTGGACGCGCTTCATGTCTTCTATCTGCGGCAGGTCAAGTTGACGTGCTTTCCTTAGTCAATTTTTGGCAATTTACTTTTCAGCTTTTAGAAACAATTTATTACCAAATTGATCTGCGTCCGATCAGGTGGACACAATTTTGACTGTCCATTTTGATATCATCGACTTGCCTAAAAAATAATCGATTCTTCTAAATGGCGTCGTGTCAGATGGATGCGTTTTGAGCCTTCTATTTTTGGATTATTAACAAACATCCAAATCGATTTTGGAAATCGCTCGTGCTACTTGGATGCTATTCAATTCTTTATATTTTTTAGTGTTCCAGTCGAAATATGGAAATTTCTTAAATGCATAAGACGCGTTTATTAAATCACGTCCACTAAGATTGATGTGATTTAATTGTTTTACTCCTCCTTAGAATTCGAGCCCGAGACCCCTATGAATACCCCTCTACCCCCCTCGTGGCCAAGAGGCCCAAGACTACCTCTGCTTCCATTGCTGCAACTGCACTTCTTGTGAGAGTTTTTGGAGAGTTCTTTGAGAGCTCCAATTGTCAAGGGGAGGTGCCGCCACGCTGGAGTCCGCCGAAGTGTCGCCGGAGGAGGAGTCTTTAGAAGTCATCCTCTCATAACGCCAGCTTTCTCCTCCCTGTTTTGCTCTTGTACTTGTTCTTCTAGTTGCATTCATCACATCTCTCTTTGTTCTTTTTGTTCTTAGCAATTCTCCACACACAACACATCATACACACACCCCTTATCACCTTAGGGGTTTAAAAACCACCACAAGATGTGCTTGCTATCATGTTCTTCTTGACTTGTTTGATTAAGAATTCATGATATACACTTGATCTCTAACCTCTTTTGTTTCTCTTGTCCTTTCTTTTTCTTTTTTCTTTTTTCCTCTTGCAAGGTAGCCAAGTTTAAAGCCTTCTTCATCCACCGGTCGAGAGAAGAAGAGTCAACCCGCAAATTTCCGTTCTCCAAGTTAAGGTTGGCGATCACCCTTTTTCTTTCTTTTGAAACTCACATATTTCTGGTGATTACACTCCATATTGTGCATATAAACACTCTTCCCTTTCCCACCATCTTTATCACCTTTTCCACTTCCCTTTCCACTCTTTTCTTTTCAACACCATTCATTTATTTTTTAAAATTTTCAATTTTAAGCTATTCAAATTTATCTGTGTGTTTTTTCACATCCACAATCATGTGAGGTGTATGCCACACACCATGCCATCACCTGCCAGCTAGTACTAGTTGGAATACGAATCAAGTGTTCGGAATCTTCTCGAGACTAGAGCAGGGCCCTTAACTGACATTGGTTAACTTAACACATTTGCTGACTATCCATTTAAGTACGTAGTTGTTGAAGAGTTTCAAGATAGGTGGGTTGAATTGATGAGAATTCAAATTGGCAGAATTCTAGGTTAGAAGAGTGACAATGGCAATGACTCAATCTGGTAAAGTTTCGGTATAAGAGGGTCACAATATCAATAATTGAAATTGACATAGTACCGGTATATGATAGGATCTTGAATAAATAAACTGGTAGAGTTTCAGTATGATATAGGATTTCAACTAAAAAATCTGATAGTATTCTGGCATAAGAGAGGGATTCGAGTAATCAATCCAACAAGGAAGGAGATTTTGAGAAAACATTCTGACAGTATCTCGGTAAAGGGGAAAACTCACTCGCTAACTAAAGAGATTTAGAGGAGACTAGAGAAACCTACCTTCACTTAGAAGAGTACAAAAGCTCTAAACCCTAGACCTTCCTCTCCTTCTCTCTCTTCTTCTTCCTCTCCACCTTAACCCCTTACTAGTATGGTGGAAATGGGTGGAGATGAGGGGTATTTATAGGAGGAGGAAGAGGGGGGGGGGGGGGGGGGGGGGGGGAGAGAGGAGCTTAAGAGACGGACGCTTAAGAGACGGACACATGTCCCTGGAGGTGGCACACTCTTGACCAAGCATTCTTGGCTTGGCCTAGAATGGGACAAGTGTCCCCCATCCAGAGAGTTCCAGGCTTATCTTGAGACTTTAAGGGGGTTCCAGAAGTTTCCATAGGATTCCAAGAGTTTCTAGCATAATTTCACTTAATCCATTGCTTAATTTACTAATTACATTTAACCCTCAAATTTTAAAAATTGTAGATATATCTATTCCTCTCTCTTGATTCGGCCATTCAAGTTCCAAATGGCCTCCAATCAGAATTCTGATAGTAACATTAGAGGTCTTTGAGAAATACATTTTAGACCCCATACCTTACATAATTGAAGATATGTCCTTTCTTGAACTATTTTTATTTTTATTTATATTTTCTTTGATTTTTTTAATTATTAACTTAGGGCTTTAGTGTGAATAGAGGTTAGGGTTAAGTCCCTCTGGGTTCTCTGAATAGGGGTTAAGATCAAATCTCTCTAGGTTCTCAGTGTGAACAAGGGTTAGGATTTACTTAACATTAATTTTCCAAAAATTACATATATACCTTTTCCTAAACTTTCCAAAATTGCGTATTTACCTTATTCATTATCTCGAGTATTACAATGAAGTCCAAGCTTTGGTTTTTATTAACTTGATCTGATGGATGTAATGAGGGTGTGCCTCATGGATTCCCTAGAGGATTGTAAGAGAAGTTTCCTATCTATATTTATGCAAATTATTTAATTCTGATCAGATTCATACAATTGAGACTCATTGCTAAACACTTGTTGTCTGATAAAAAAAGTGTCTAAATTTGAGTCCATTAGTGCGCACTCCTTACACTACGTTTCACTGACACACGGTATTTCACTGACATATACTACGTTTAACTTACTTACAATAAAAATCACCACCCAAACTCTATTTCACTAACAATTTTATGTTTCACTAACATATACTTTGCTTCACTCACTTACAATAAAATTCCCTACATAAACTCCATTTCACGAATAGTCATATCTTTCATCAACATATACTCCGTTTCACAAGCATATAATCCATTTCACTAACGTATACTCTCACTTACAAAAAAAAATCATTATGTAAACTCTATTTCACTGGAGTCTTATCTTTCACTAACATATCTGTTTACTCACATACATTAAAATTTATTACACAAAATACATTTCACTAATAGTCTTATCTATATCTAACATATACTAACTTTTACTTACATATACTGCATTTCCCTAACATGCACTCTGTTTCACTCACTTGTAATAAAATTTACTCTGCAAACTTCATTTTACTAATATTCTTCTTTCACTAATATGTATATACTCTATTTCACTTACGTATAATGCATCTCTAACATAAACTCTATTTCACTTATAATAAAATTCACTTTGTAAACTTTATTTCACTAATAGTCTTATCTTTCACTAACATATATATACTCTGTTTAACTTAGAAATATTGTATTTAACTAATATATACTGCATTTCACCATGTACAATAAAATTTGCCCGACAAGAAAAGTGAGACGTCAAACTAACGAAGTACTTTCACTCACAAAGTATGTATGAACTATACCCATTACAAGTAAAATTTATTAACATTAACATATTTTATTAGTTTAATATCCCACTTTTCTTGTTATGGGTATATTTATGTCATTAACATACTTCGTTAGCCTAATGTACTTTATTAATCTAATGTCCCACTTTACTTGTAATGGGCATAGTTCATATATTAAGGTACTTTGTTAGTCTAATATACTTCATTAGTCTAATATTCTACTTTACTTATAATGTGTCAAGTTCTTAATATTAACATACTTTATTAGCGTAACGTCTCACTTTTCTTGTCATGAGCATAGTTTTTATGTTAACATACTTGGTTAGTTCCACTATGCTTATAATTACAGTGAACATTACTATATTTGTATAGTACAATGATAAATCTTTAGGATATGAGACTAGCGAGTAAAACTTTGGGCTAACAATTTTTATTTCATAATCATATAGAATTATTTTAAGAAAATAATTATCTAATTTATTTTACATAATAAGCAAGTACACATAACACATTCATTGGTAATATTGATAACGAACATTCATATATTTCTATAGTATAATGATAAGTCCTTAGGGTAGGAGATTATCAAGCACAACTTTGTACTAACAATTTTTATTTCATAATCATGTAGAATTATTTTAAGAAAAATATTTGTCTAGTTTGTTTTATATAGTAAGTAAGTAATGTCACATCACACATATATTGGTAATATTGATTGCGAACTTATTATACTCTATTTCACTAACATACATGACAATTTACTAACATATACTATGTTTAACTTATTTACAATAGAATTCACCACCCAAACTCCATTTCATAACAATCTTATCTTTCACTAACTATATTCTATTTCATTAACATATACTCTACTTCACTCACCTATAATAAAATTCACTGCATAAACTTCATTTCACTAATAGTCATATCTTTCACCAACATATGTCCCGTTTCACAAACATATAATGCATTTCACTAATAAATACTTCGTTTCACTCTCTTATAATAAAATTCACTACGTAAACTCTATTTCATTAAAGTCTTATCTTTCACTAACATATACTATGTTTCACTTGTACATACTGCATATCACTAAAATATATTGCATATACTATGTGAGAACAATATATGTTAGGGTTAACTAGCATATGTTAGTAAAACGACATTTGTCGTGCCGTATATGTTATACTTACTCAGTATATGTTGTGTTATAGCAATATATGTTGGGGTTACAAGTGTTAGCCAACGATACTTAATTTAGGAGATTGACAAGTACAACTATGTTACAAGTGTCACATTACTTAGACTATGACTAGTTTAATTTACAATCAAAATCATACATTTTGGTTACATAATATGTCATAGTAAATAAAATTAGTATATTTTATAGTATTATGCCATTGTTGCTTAACAACACACGTACTTACTTTAAGAAATTGACTAGTACAACTGCGTTATACCTACGTTCAGTCCTCAAATGTAGACTATATTACAAGAATAAAATTAATATTCTTCATCGTATTCTTAGTCAATTTCTTGAAATAAGTATACGTACGTTGTTAAGCACATCTCTCATTCATTAATATGAGTATACTTATACATATGTTGGTGGAAACTTTCATATGTTAGTGCACTTATACATATGTTGGTGGAAATGAGATATGTTTGTATATTTATATATATGTTGGTGGAAACTTTCATATGTTAGTGCACTTAATCATAACTTGGTGAAAACGAAATATGTTTGTATACTTATACGTATGTTGGTGGAAAAAAGATATATGTTATTGCACTTATATATGTGTTGGTGGAAACATTCATATATTCGTGTATTTATACATAATTTGGTGAAAATGAGATATGTTCGTATACTTATATATATGTTGGTTGAAAAGACAGATATGTTATTACACTTTACATATGTTGGTGTAATGAGACATATGTTAGTGGACTTTTACATAACTTGGTGAAAAAGAGGTATATTCATATATGTTATTGCACTTATACATATGTTGGTGTAAACTTTCATATGTTAGTACACTTATACATAATCTGGTGAAAACGAGACATGTTTGCATATTTATACATATGTTGGTGGAAAAGTGATATATGTTACTGCATTTATACATATGTTGGTGGAAATGGAACATATGTTTCATGTGTTCATATGTTAGTGTGTTTATAGATATACTCGTGTACTTGTAGATATGTTAGTGCATTAGTTAGTACAAAGTTTTGCCTATTATGTTAAACAAGTTAGATATTATGTACAAAGTTTATAGATATACTCGTGAAATCATGAGAGCAAGATGTAATTGTGCATATAGCTTTTATTTAATGGATATCATGTGAATATTGTCCAATATTAGTAAACATGACATTACTGTTCATAAAAGTGCAATTTAAGGGTTAAACAATGATTAAATAGTATGATTAACAAGGGTTTACATGAAAGTCAGGGTTCTGGTTGCAACAGTGAAATCCGGACGGGGGAACCTGTCTCATTTCAAATCGTGACGGTTGGGTCTGTCGCATTCTCATGAACTGGGTCAGGCAATCGATTGCGGCTGTAGTCACGACGGGTCAGGCCGTCGCGATCTTACACATGCACATATTGGGATTTCGGTCCATCCTTTCATGGCAACATTAATGTTTAGTGTGTGCATGTGTAAGGGAGATTAAGTGATTAATTACATTAATGTTGCGACCTTCTGAGAATCGCGACGGGTCAGGCCGTCGCGATCTCAGAAGGTTGGCCGAACCCAAAAGGGGGAAATAGCCCATATTGGGATTTCGGTCCATCCTTCCATGGCTTGATACAGGGCCATTCAAAAATACATATAAAATCGCATGAATGTTCAAAAATCATGAAACCAGTTTTAAACAAAAATAGACATGCATAGGTATCAACATTAATGAGTAATTAGAAAATAGGCAAGATATGAACATGTTTTGATTAGGTTACATTTCGGTGACCTAAAAACATGCACAGTGATAGAATCTGATTTAATTCGCATAGAGTACATGATAGAAATTAGGAGAAATATGATCATTCAAATCCTAACATCATGCAGTACCTATGATAAAATTTGCAAGGCATGAAATCAAGTGTATACATGGATTGAAGGCAAACAAGTGGGTTTGGATACATGTCCATGACAGGGATTGGAGCATGAAATGCTCCCACATGGAACAATGATAATTGGGGAAAACATGGGGCTTTGATAGAGGGGATCATGGTCTACCTAGGGACGAATTTAGTTAGATTTTGCTTGAGAGATTGCCTACCTTTCACGCTTTAAAATCCTAGGGTTTGGAGATGTGAAGAGGACGAATTCTCCCTTGATCCTAGCCTCCTTCTTCTTGCTCCCCAGGTCCAAGCCTTCTCTCCTCGTTCTCCAATGCTCCAGAAATGATCTAGGGTTGTGTAGACACGAATTGGGGGTGTATTTGTTTGTTTAAGGAGTCCTACATTTTTAAAACTCTTCCCTCCCATCTAGCTACGAATTTTCACATTTATCTCCCCCTTTTCTAGCATTTATTCACCTAATAGGATTGGGAAGAAGTCTAATTTCATGGCCAAGGGGTTAGGGTGGGACTATGACTCCTTTTTAGGATAATTACAAGTTAGATAGTGATTATCCTAACCCTTTTCCATTTATTAATATTTTAGGTACGAATTTAGCTTTAAATACCTCTTATCTAATTTGGGCTCTTCACAATTATGCCCATTCATTCATGTTTGGGCCATTAGTATAACCCATTTTTTAATTTAGCTTAATAGGTTTTAATTTAATCACATTTATTCAATTAAATTCTCATTTTATTTCAATTTAATATTATTTATTGGAAATTAAAAATTTAGAGTTGCTACATGATATATGTTTGTATACTTATACATATGTTGGTGGAAAAGAGACGTATGTTATTGTATTTATACATATGTTGGTGGAAAGAAATAATATATGTTTACCCAATGTATCTAAAAAGTGCAGTAATATATAAGTATTGTGTCTGACATATATTAGCTTTCACGCAATTATATGCATTTACAAAAACATATATACAGTCAACAAGAACTTCATATTCACAAACTTTTCATTCAAATGTATGTCTATTCAAAAAAATACATAAACTATTCCTAGGATTCATTTACAAAAATGCATATCACAAATTATTTGTCATAGCCTTGGACAATGTTCTCCTCCTCAAAAGATGATCCCACCACAACAACTTTCATAAATCTATATATTAGATTTCGCTTCCACCTCCTATTGGGGTTGCTCCAGAACAGCCTTCGCTTCCACCCACCTTGGAGGACTCCCCGACAACCCCCTCGTAGTCATTGGCCAGTCTTGGGCCACGAAGGCCATCACCAGCAGCAACGATCTCCAGTGGTCCCAATGGCTTTAGCTTGGACGACACCTGACATATGGTCCTGTTGAGTACTAGCCATCTCCTCTTGCCCTTTTGCTTGATGTACAATAGTGTTGCCACCACCACTGAGTGACTTCTTGTATAGAAAATGAGAAACAATGTGGGGGGGGGGGGGGGTGATAACTACTAAATTTTTATGGTTAAAGATCAGACACATAGTCTGGGTTGTAAAATGCCAAGCATTTTTATTCAAAGATGAACCATTGTGAAATTTTCTTTTTATTTGCACATGCTCAATGTAAAGAAAGAAAACGAAGCATTGGTTAGGATAAGAACTATGAATGCATGTTTTATTCTACATCTCTCCCCTACTTATTTACAAGAAAAGAAAGTAAGACAGAGAATTACCTGATAAAGGAAATCTGTACACTTGGGTTGCCTCCCAAGAGCGCTAAGTTTATCGTCTTCAGCCGGACGCAATTAGGCTCCATTTGGCTCAGCTAGCTTGGTAGAATCAAGTTTTAAAGAAGGTGGGCTTTCAAAGAAGTGCTTTAACCTCTGCCCATTAACAGTGAATGATTTCCCAGTTTTAGGGTCAAGAATGATGACAGCACCATTGTCATAAGCTTTGACAATAGTGTAAGGACCATCCCATCGGGACTTCAATTTTCCCGGAAATAGACGAAACTTAGAATTAAACAACCAAACCTTATCATGCACTTGAAAAGTTTTTCTATGAATGTGTTTGTCATGGAATGCTTTGGCTTTGGCTTTATAGATCTTGGAACTTTCATAGGCTTCATTTCTGAGCTCTTCTAGCTCATTCAGCTGAAGGGTCCTTTGTTGACCAGCTTGGGCTAAATCAAGATTTACTTGTTTAATAGCCCAATAGGCTCTATGCTCAAGTTCTACCGGCAGATGACAAGATTTTCCAAAAACAAGCCGGTAAGGAGACATTCCAATGGGAGTTTTGAAAGCGGTTCGGTAGGCCCACAATGCATCATCTAACCTTTCTGACCAGTCTTTCCTATCAGGCCTAACTGACTTCTGAAGAATGTTCTTAATCTCCCTGTTTGATACTTCCACCTGGCCACTGGTTTGTGGATGGTAAGGTGTTGCCAGCTTATGGGTGATCCCATACTTCCTTAGGAGGGTCCTAAACTGAGTGTTAATGAAATGTGGCCCTCCATCACTAATGATCGCCTTGGGCCACCCAAATCTAGAAAAAATGTTTTTTTTGAACAAATTTGATAACCACCTTATGATCATTGGTCTTTGTGGCAATGGCCTCTATCCATTTGGACACATAATCAACAGCAACTAAAATGTACGTGTATCCAAAGGACGGTGGAAAAGGTCCCATAAAGTCTATCCCCCATACATCAAAAATTTCTACAACCAAAATGGGGTTAAGAGGCATCATATCCTTCTTAGAAATGTTTCCCATGGTTTGACATCTAGGACAGGCCTTACAAAATTGGTGGGCATCCTTAAACAATGTAGGCCAGTAGAAACCAGAGTCTAAGACCTTAGCAGCGGTCTTCTTTCCTGAAAAATGCCCTCCACAAGCAAGAGAATGGCAAACTTGAGGACACTTTGATGCTCACCGTCAGGGATGCATTTTCTTATCACTTGGTCTGGTCCAATGAAAAATAGCTCTGGGTCCTCCCAAATAAAATACTTATCCCTAGCAAAGAATCTCTCTCTTTCATTTTTGGTCCAATCTCCAGGTACTCGTCCAATGACTTTGTAATTCACAATGTGTGCGTACCATGGAGATGAAATATTGGAGACAGCTAAAATGTGCTCATCTGGGAAAGCATCTCTAATAGGCATAGAGTTCGGGGCAACTATTCTGGACAAATGGTCAGCTACCACATTCTTGGACCCTTTCTTGTCATGAATTTCCAGATCAAACTCCTGTAACAAGAGGATCCATCTGATCAACCTAGGCTTAGCATCCTTTTTGGCAAGCAAATGCCTTAAGGCAGCATGGTCAGTGAAAACAATGATTTTAGCTCCTAAAAGATAGGATCTGAACTTCTCTAAGGAAAGACAACAGCTAGGAGCTCTTTCTCAGTAGTTGTGTATCGAATCTGAGTGTCATTCAATGTTCTGCTTGCATAATAAATCACTACATATCCTTTATTAGTTTTCTGACCCAAAATGGCACCTATAGCAAAATCTGAAGCATCACACATTATCTCAAATGGTAATGACCAGTCTGGAGATTGTAGAATTGGAGCTCTGGTCAAAATGTCTTTTAAGTCCTCAAATGCTTTATGACAAGCTTCGTCAAAAATGAAAGGAGTGTCTTTTAACAAAGAAGTTAATGGTCTTGCAATTTTGGAAAAGTCTTTGATGAACCTCCTATAAAATCCAGCATGACTAAGGAAGGATCGAATTTGTTTGATAGAGTTGGGAGGAGGTAATTCAGAAATGAGATTTATCTTGGCTTTATCTACCTCTATCCCTCTCTCTGAGACAATATGTCCTAAGACAATCCCCTCCTTCACCATGAAGTGGCTCTTTTCCCAACTTAAGACAAGATTGACATTAATGCATCTCTTGAGCACTTCAGTCAAGTGGTCGAGGCACGAATCAAAGTCACTTCCAAACACAGAAAAATCATTCATGAAGACTTCTAAGTAATCCCCAACCATGTCTGAGAAGATAGACAGCATGCAACGTTGAAAAGTTGCATAGGCATTGCACAGCCCGAATGACATGCGTCTAAAGGCAAAAGTTCCAAATGGACATGTGAAAGTTGTCTTTTCTTGGTCCTCAGGGTGAATAGCCACTTGGTTATATCCTGAATATCCATCAAGGAAGCAAAAGAATTTTTGGCCTGCAAGTTTCTCTAAGATTTGGTCAATGAAAGGCAAGGGGAAATGGTCTTTCTTGGTCATCGCATTCAATTTGCGATAATCAATGCACACTCTCCATCCTGTAGCCAGCCTAGTGGGAATGAGCTCACCCTTGTCAGTTTGAATCACAGTTAGTCCTGACTTTTTCGGCACAACTTGAGTTGGACTAACCCACTGGCTATCAGAGATGGGATAAATGAAGTCAGCATCAAGCCATTTGACAATCTCCATCTTAACAACTTCTTTCATGTTAGGATTAAGCCTTCTTTGCATTTCTATTGAACTTTTAGCATTTTCTTCCAAGTATATGCGATGTGTGCACACTGAAGGACTTATCTCTCTCAAATCATCTATTGTCCAACCTATAGCTTTCTTGTGATTTTTCAGGACTTCAATCAATTTCTTCTCCTGCCCTTCCTCAAGATCACTAGCAATTATGACGGACCAAGTCTCATTCTCTCCTAAAAAGATGTACTTCAAACTAGCAGGGAGTGGTTTTAGCTCAACCTTAGGAGGACACTCTAATGGAAATGATAGATCATTATTTTGAAATAAGGAATTAAATTGTCCTTCCTCTCCCTCAAAGCTTAGAGCACAAGGTTGGTCTACCGTTTCTTCGACACATGATTCTTTCAAGGAGTCTACCACTAGACAACTTTCTCCTTTGTCATAGTGCCTAGATGCCCTAAAAATATTGATACTAACCCGCCTATCCCTAAATGATATATCCATCATCCCGGTAGCACAATCAATGTTAGCCCTAGTTGTGGCCAAAAAAGGTCTACCAAGGATGATGGTGGACTGAGTTAAATCTTGAGGAGTGTTCATGTCCAGAATGATGAAATCGGCAGGGAAGTAACAATCATTGATTTTCATAATAACGTCCTCAACTAAGCCTTTAGGAGTGGTGACAGAACGATCGGCTAGTTGAAGAACAACAGAAGTGGGTTTCAATTCTCCTAATTTGAATTTTTCAAAAATAGCATAAGGTAGGAGATTGACACTGGCTCCTAAATCTAAAAGGCCATTTTCAAAAGTGACTCCACCGGTGGTGCAAGGAATTAGTGGAGTGCCTGGATCTTTGAGCTTTTTAGGGAGTTGGTTCAAGACAATGGTACTCACAATTTCTGGAAGAATGATTGTTTCAGTTTTGTTTCTCACTTCACGTTTTGGAGTACACATTTCTTTTAGAAATTTGGCATAGGCAGGCACATGTTTGATGGCATCAAGGAGATGAATGTTGATGTGAACTTGCTTAAAAAGTTCCAAGAGTTCTTCATTACCAGTTGGTTTGTTTTTGGATTTTGGCTTTAAAACTTCAGGAAAAGGGACTCTTGGAATGTAACAGCTTGGGTCTTCATTCATCTTGATTTTGTCTAGAGATTCTCCAATTATTTTCTCCTTTCCCTTAGATTTTTCTTTTTCAGTATTTTCTTCAATCTTTTCTTCAATTTCATTTTCATTTTTATTTTCTTTATCCTCATTCAATGTTGACATGTGTGGGTGAGGATTTGTTCTAATTCTTCCACTTCTTAAGGTAGACACAGTTTTTGCATTCTCTACTTGGGGGCCCCTAGCTTGGGCAGGAGGATAGTCCTGTTGTATAGGTTGATTCTGATTTTGTGGTGCAGGAATGTTTTGGACAAAAGCTTGTTGTGTGTTTGATGGTGGAGGTACATTTGGTCGAGCAAGTGGTGGTCTGTACCCTTGGGCCTGATGGTATTGCTGGTTCTGGTAAAATCTGGGAGGGTTATTCCTTGGGTTTGCTACAGCTTGACTTGGCAATTGCCCGGACTCCCTCCTATGACATACATCAGCAATCTGAGACTCTATCCTTGCCAAATTTTGTTGAAAATTTTGGTTTTGATTTTGATATTGACTTTGTTGTTCTTGCACAGTTTGTCATAGAGTCGCCATCATGTTTTGGAGTTGATTCATTTTATCTTCCTAATTAGGTTGAGGAGGTGGTGGTTGATATGAAGGTTGATGGAAATTGGTATGAGCAAGTTGATTGGAGTTTTGATTTCCTTGGACGTGTGGAGGTTTGGAGTAAGAAGATTGGCCAAATCCCGAATTCTGATTGGGATATGATTGACCGTACATGGTTTGCCTAAAGGCAGGTTGAGAAACTTGTTCGGATTGATTTTTTCAAGAAAAATTTGGGTGATTTCTCCAACTAGGGTTGTATGTGTTAGAATATGGATCATAAGAAGGTTTGTAGAAACCTTGGGCAGCTTGGACTTGTTCTTGAATGAAAGAGGGTAATTGGGCAGTAGTGGGACAAGCATTGGTAGGATGAGCTGGGCTAGCACACATAGCACAAGTTTCAGGTGGTTGAGAAAATTTGGGTGTGGCTTGCCCAGTTAGAGATAGCAATTGATCGAATTTCTGTTCCAACTTCTGCTCCAATCTCTGATCAAATCTAGCTAACAGGTCTTCTACCTTAGAATCTGATTATCCTCTCTCCCTTATTTCATACAACCCTGCCTTCTTTATAGGTCCTAGTCTCTCTCATAAGAGTGGAGTGAGGCATGATTGATAGAATTCTCACTCAATGTTTCAAAAAGATTATATGCATCATCCTCGCTCTTAGTCATAAATGCTCCTCCACACGAGGCATCAACCATCTACCTATTCGATTCTGTTAATCCTTCATAAAAAGCTTGGACAATTTGCCACCTCGACAGACCATGATGAGGACATTTTCTAAGCAACTCTTTTAGTCTTTCCCATGATTCATGCATTAATTCTCCCGGGTGTTGGGAGAATCCAGTTATTGCCCTTCTCATGGTGTTGGTGCGACCAATGGGGTAAAATTTCTTCAAAAATTCCTGCTGCATTTCTGGCCATGTTATAATGGTTCTCCCTATGGTTCCTAACCAATGTTTGGGCTTATCTTTTAGAGAGAATGGAAACAAGGTCAGTCTTAAGGCATTTTCAGTGAAATTTTGGATCCTGACAGTAGAACAAATCTATAGGAACTCATCTATGTGCTTGTAGGGGTCTTCATTGGGATTGCCATAGAAGGATGACAACATCTGAATGGTTCCTGGCTTGATCTCAAAATGATTTGCAGAAATTTCTGGCCTAATGCACGTAGCAAGTTGATAATTAGAAGGAATAAAATACTCCTTCATCTGTCTGGGTGCAACCTCCTCTACATTCCTAGAAACTTGGTTTTGGTCTTGGTTGGCCATCCTATGAAAGAATCTTTCGATCTCGTCTATAGGTTGAGCCAAATCTAAGTTCAGGGAACGTCTACCAAGCATGCACAGATGAAAAGCCCTCTATTTATGATTTTTGAATTTTTAGATTTTTATTGATTTTTGAATTTTTTATCAACAAACACAAACAAACAAACACTTTCAAAACAAATTAACCTAAACACTAAGTGTTCCTTGGACCTATGTTATTTGTCTCAAAATCAGATTTATGCTTGCTTAAGTCCAATCCTAACTCTTCTTGTACCGGCCAGGTAAGAGGTGGAGTAGAGGGAGGCCCCCCTTGCTTTCGCAAGGACCCAATTAAATAACCTCTAGCTCACTTAAGCATAAGCTTTTTAACCTCTAATCCTAGACACCAGACTTAAAGAGAAGTTTTGAAATTAAAAAATGATAAATCTAATTATGAACCCTAGGGTCAAGTCTATTGGTTTTTATTGAAAGTTGAACCCTAGGGTCAATTTATCTTTTTTTTTTTGGGGGGGGGGGAATTAAAACTGAGGAAATCTCATCTTCTTTTCGAGGCCTTGTAAACTCAGGTTCCACAGTATAAAAGAATTCATTTCATGTGGAATTCCATAATAATAAAGATCCAATGAGATATAACTTGGATTCCACAAGGATGATGAAAGTTTGAAAAGAATAGTGACATAACACCAACTTTCGCTTCACTTTCTGGAAAATGTTCCCGCAGTATGGCAACTTCACACATGTAACAGTAAGCTTTTCCTCAAGGCTTCAATTAAAGGATTTTCTCCTTCTGAGGGAAGGAGGAGTGAAGAATAAAAGCACCCAAACAAGCAGTATTTTCAGAACAGCGATCCTCTGAGAAGGAGAAGCAAAGCCCAAACGGGAAGGGAAAGGCTCAGTTTTCCACCAAAAAAGGCCAAAGAAGAGACCTCATACCTTCTCCTTTGCCCACCCGAAAGCAAAGTTGTATATCTCGCGAAACTTTTCTGAGTAATGAGAAAGACACAGAAAAAGGACAATTTAACATCAAAGATCCAATGAAGTATCAGGCATGTATTTTGGAACAATCTACTTATCAGCTTATGCATTCAAGTTATTTTGTAGCACAGAACTGTGCATTCTTACAAAATGTACACATACGTTCATCTTTCAGCTCAGCTCGCATTGATGGTATTTTGTCGCGAAATTTTTCAAGTGAATCAACCCAGACTAGAAAATTCACACATAGTAGCAGCTTTCGTATGCCAGAACATAACTAGCTGTTGTAGTGAGTAAAGCCAAACCAGTAAGTATGTTAGCTCAGTCTAATACAATTCCTACAGTTGTCATATTCTGGGCTACAAAAAATGAGCTAGAGAAACAAATGAATCCCCAAAGATAAAGGGACTTAAAATTCAGCCAGTCCATGCATGCTATAATGTGCATAGGCAGTGCTAATGTTCTAGCTGCGTTTTACTGAATACCTATCAGTAGCAATTGTGGAAGGAAAAAAAAAGGAAAATTGAAACATGCAAAATATAACCAACTTTATTATGACACACATTTCAGAACAAAACGAAGTGGGAAAAGAATCTCTTATGGGAGATTTAGGTGAGAGGCAACAAAGCCAGGGTGTCCAGATGCATACAAGACGTATATGTTTTAACGCTATAACAATCTTCAAGAAAAGCCCACCGCATTCTTGCTCAATTGGACCATCACATTGTTTAATAACTTAAAAAATATACTCAGATCAGAAGACATGCTTATGACTTATGATATCAAGTAATAATTAAAATGAGATGTTCAGGGCTTGCACAAGCTTTACAATATGCTTTCCCATTAGACAAGACAAATAAAAAGGCCTCAGAATTCATGATGTACATACCATGACAATATCTTGAGGATCCACCTGGAAAGACCAAAGATTTTATGACATTAGAAAAGTATCCAATCACTTAAGAAGCAATAGGGAAAGAATTTTAAGTTGAATAAAGAACTCCTTACAATAAAAATATATAAAAACTTCAAAGGACAAAATTAGACAAGCAAAATAACAGCCCACAGATTATGTTGTGTTGCTTTTTATGTATTACAGCATGGCAAATGCATAGTGTTGCAAGATCTTTATCAATAATGGTGAATCTTCACAACCAAAATAGTCCCTCTTAATGATCCCTTATTTGCACATTATCAGCAACTAAATGATTCTGCTGCAAACTTGTGTGATCCTTCTTTGAGAAATCATCTCATTGACTCTTCACAAGTGGACTTGTCTGCCTACCAGAAAGCATATAATCAGGCATTGCTTGCACAACATAAATTCCAGAATGGGATGCCTTTCTTAGGAAAATCTGGTGGTTCTACTTATGGATATCGAGGTATAGATTGGCAACATATATGGCCCTTGCCTATAAAGATTAGGGTATTCTACATTATCAACTAATATGTTTCTAATAGTAGATGATAGAAATGAACTATATAGGCAGATAGAAATGAACTATAACAGTTAAGATCTAACTATAATAAACCATGTGCCTTTGAAATTAGGGGGCATATATAGGAAGTGGGAGTACAACATCAGGCCTACCAGGGGAAAGGATTGAAAAGCTCAAGATCTTAACATCTGCCTCCAAATGCTCTGAAAACATTCAAAAAACAGACCTTCAGCTGGCATCGGGCCTACACAACCACAAACAATGAGGGGAAAATTTTCCAGTGACACAGCAACTGGGACCATCCATCCTAGCCTCATAAGAACATGTTAGCTAGAGTAAGATTTCAATCAAATTTTAACTCCCTCCTATAGTTTCTACTCATGTCGGGAGAAGACTACTTTATATTAATGTAAGCAACTGAATGGGCAAACTGCCCAACAAAAGCAGCCAAAGAGAGGATCATTATTTGAATGCCAACTTTGAAGGCATACATGAGGCACCTAAGTATAATTAAATTGACCAACCAAAAAATTAGCAAACATACAAAAGCAAATAGTGAATAAGGGATGAGGTACCTCCAACAGACTCCAAATCCACGCTCCCCAGGAGCTGCTCCTTCCACTTTCTCAGGCTTTCATCTTCCTGGGCCATTCATACGCAAAAGAACTTGATAAAACAGATGCTAAGAAAAGATGGCAACTTTACAAGCAAGGCAAAATGAATTTGAAGGACTAATGTCCATGAACGAAGGCAGCAACTACATAAAAATCTGATTAAACATACATAAAAATCTAGAAAAATAAAAAATCACCCAAATCTACGTTGGGTTATAGCAACTAGTAAGATCATCACAAAATCTAGTTAAACATACATAAAAATCTGAAAAATATAAAAAATCACCTTATAGCAAGAACATTCACAAAATCTGAAAAAATAAAAAAATCACCCAATTCTAGTTAAACATACATAGAATAAGAAACCAGTGTCTTTTCTGGTAAGCTTCCAAGCTGAGGGGCTGGCTGAGCATCCTTAGTTTTGCTGATAGCAGGGGCATTAGATGCTAGTTGTTGGGGGCTTCCATTAAGTACCTCAGAGACGTGGGTTGTAGCTTCACTTTGACACGACGCCGGACCCGTGGGCTACTGGTCTGCTGGTGGGTACCGTCTACATTTGGACTGCTGGTGACCAAATATTTTGCACGAAAGGCAGAACACGGGGGGATCGGGGTAGCCCACAGGCTGCCAGAAGCCATTAGCTCCAATTTCGACCCACACTCTGGCAGAGAGTTGCTTGGAGATGTCCAGTTGCACATTCACTCGAGCAGCTTGTGAGCGGGTGAGAGAACTGGTATTCTTGTCCACCTGGAGTACAGGTCTGATGCTTCCCGCAATGGAGCGGATCATACACTCATGAAAGAAGTTGACTGGGAGCCCTGGGAGTTCCAACCAAACCGGGACAATGGGGGAATCTTCATGGGGGGAAAAGTCGATGGACCATCTAAAAAATCTGAAGGGGCGCCCCTGAACTTGCAGTGTCTCCTTGAGCAGGACTTGCAGGTAATCACTCTTGTTCTAGAATCTGATAAGGAGGTGCTTGTTGTCAAGAGCACTCATGATGAAATCTTGAGAGAAGTGGAAGCGCTGCATCAGGTGAGTTCTGATCTCCTGGAAGGGGGGGGGGGGGGCGGCCCAATGGTGTGCGGGCTATGACTGCCATTTCCAGAGGTGAGATGTTAACTTCATCTATGGAGAAAAACACTGCTGGCTCCCCCAGATCTGTGCTGGCTGGCGGATGAATCTGAAGTGGAAGTGCTAACTGCTTGGAGCATCTGGACACCACTTGAGCAAAGGTAGGGGGAGCAGTCACCGAAGAGATACCTGGAACCAGTGGAACAGCTGGGGGCAAAGCAAAGAAGTCGCACCCCTGAACAGGGACTGGAGCACATGAGTTCGATGGTTCTCCCCCAGTCCTCCGTTGGCCTGCAACAGTGGGAGCAGCAATAGAGACCACGTTGATTGGGTTATCTGCAGTGGAAATAGGAGGGAGATCTAGGACGCCAGCAGCTGCAGATGTGGTTGGAGCGTCCACCCCCACCTGGGGGGCAGGTGGAGGAGGATGGACAGGAGCTGCAGATTTTGGAGCTGCTTGCCATCGTGAGGTGGGGTCTCGCCCTAGGGCTGGATCAGATCGACTTGAAGGACCCAGAGCATCTGCTGGGGCCCTAGGTGGAGCCACGGCAGGGGGACTTTCTAGAGCTGGAGGAGCTGGCGCTGCAGCAGCTGGATGTGGCGTGGATGCTTCTACACACTATCCACCAGGCAGCAGCACAAGAGAGTGGGCCCTGGGAGGGGGAGCAGTGTAACGTTGCGCGTTTTCCGGATCCCCGTGGATCCAGGTTTAGTGGGTTTAGTGGCCCATGTGAGGCCCATTAGTGTGGTGTGTTTCTTACTAGATCCTTACCGGGTTTGGTTTGGGTCCGTGTTGGTGTTCAGCTTGCTGGACACAGTGTGTTGGCGTCCAGGTGGTGACGTCGATTGTGTGTTGACGGCAGTGGTGTGCCGTTAACATGGTGTTAACGTCCATCGATGAGGACGTTGACTGTTGAACTTGGCGTCAGGCTTTGTGGACGTCTAGTTGTGGCGGTCTGGTTAAACGGCCAAAGGGTTGACGTTAACCTGGCATGCCTGTGTTTTTATGGCAGACTCGAGCTCTGTTCTTTCCCCTCTCTCTCCCTTCCTCTTCCCCCACCTTCACCCTTGAGCTTCTTCGCGAGTTCTGACGGTCGGCGGGAGCTCGTGGGAAGGCCGTGGTGCGCGTGGTAGCGGCAGATCGGACGGGGAATGACGGATTGGAGCGCGGTGTTCGTGGGACATTTCTCGGGTTTCGGCGTGATTCGAGGTTCTTCGGGAGTTTAATTGCGTTTCTGAGGTAGGGGTCGAGCCCTGTTAGCTTGTTAGAAACATTAAAACACGACTTAATCACTTGAACCAGCATTTTTATTGTATTTTCGGATCAATTCGTACCATGCGGGGTTAAAGGGTGGTTTGATGAATTTAATGTGTAAAGCATGTTGTAATGGGTTGTTCCGAGTTCTAGTATGTTAAAGGAACCATTTTTATATGTTTTTCTGTAGTTTAAACGGTTGGAAAACCTGTAGAGCTGGATTAGGGTTTCTGCAGGGTTTTAGGCCGGAGAACTTGGCGTCAAGATCGCTTGCCGCCAAGATCACCAGCCGGGAGATAGACGGCTAGATCGTTTGCCGTTTACTTCCTTCAAACGGCAGTCGATGTTGCCGCCAACCTGTGCATGTATCCATGCAGTGTGTTTACGTAGTTTTCCTGGTTATGAATATTGTGTGATTGTGTGTGCATGGCGATGACCGGTGTGAGCCAGTGCACTTGTTATGCTCTTGGAGCATACTGCTCATGTAATGGGCATGTTTTACGTAAATGATATGTGATGTACGTAATCGCTTTCCGTGGTATGTGTGGTGTGTTGGCACTCGTGGCACTCTTGGAGTGCGTTGTCCATGTGTTGGACATGTGGTTTACGTGGAAGACGTGTGGTACACCATCCAGGGTGTAATATACACGTATTGCCTACGTGGTTTGAGTGTGTGTGTGCTACACACTCTGTTGTAATATAATTCTGGTAATTTATCGTAGTAACTGGGCAGTGAGGTTCTTGTGTGAGCCTAGCCATGAATTTGTGGTGTTTGGGCAGTGAAGGTCATATGTGGACCTAGCCCTGATTTGTTGTTGTCTTTCGAATAGTGTTATATTGATTTATGTGCTAAGTGGTCTGTGTTGCCACGAAGGTCATTTCGTGACCAATGATAGGCAAGTTTGTGGTTCAGTTATGTGTTGGTGTGGGATAGCTTTGGGGTCACACGGTGACCGATGTTAAGCTAATCCTAACACTTGTATATTGTGAATTATAAGAAAAGGTTATATGTGTAAGTATCGTGGTTTGTGCTAGCCGAGTGTGGTGGTCCGGCGCCTATTCCGGAATGCCTCTCTAGTCGGGTACCCCAGGTTCTTTGTGAGCCAGGCACGTGTGTTTGTTGTGCTCGGGGTTTTGTCCCGGTACTTGTGTTGTACCGTTGAGGTCTGTGTCGTCTTCCTGGACACCCTCACTCTTGTGCTTGAGTTGTACGTCCGGCTGAGGGAAAGACGGCAGTAGGGCAGCGGCTTGTGTTGTGGGTGTGTAGTCGCTTGTAGCGCGCTCGTAGTTGGGGGTACGGACACCAGTAGTCGACACTGGTCCCCAGCTAGTCCTGTTTTCCAGTGCCTCACTTTAGAGTGCTCCGGCCAGAGACTCTAGAGGTGCCAGGCATGGGCCTGCAGTTGTGTGTCTGCAGGTGTGGTGTTGGTTGGTCTCCACAGTTGTTTGACTTCTTCCTAGTGGAGCGGCAGTTGGACCTTTCGTCCGTGACTGCGAGACTGAGAGGTTGTTCTTGTGTTGTGTTGTCCGGGTTGGATATTGGCCTGATCAGCCAGTAGTCCGTTCCCGTGTGGTGGTGTCGTTCTTTCTGACTCGTGCTTTGCTTACGCTAGTTGTAGCTTGACTCGTGCTTTGCTACTTGTCGTAGTTCGTGAGTTTGTGACTCGTGGTCGAGGTTTGACCAGTTCGAGGTGTGCCCTGGTGTTGGCACAGTTGTGTCTCAGTTGTGGTTTGTGTGACTCGTCGATTAAGGTTTCACCTGTAATATTGTGCTTAATTAAAAGTATAATATAATTATGGATCAGTGTGGTGTTTATCACCTACTTGTACCCTTGTTTGGGTGTTTGAGTTGTGGTACCTCAGAGTAGTAGGTACCTATTTTCCTTCGAAGGTTACTTTGTAGTTTTGTGGTGGTACATTGTGTACCAATCTTTCCGGGTACTTGTGTGTTGTGGAGGTCTTGTGGTTTGACCTGCCACTTGTTGTACCCTAACTATTCTAAGTAGATCTTTGTTTATAATTTATTGTGGATTAGTTTGTGATTATTAATTATGTTACCTTTGTGGGTAATTTGCCGATGAGGCTTATGGCCTAGGCATATTGTGGTTTAGTTGAGCTATGCTCCGTGGAGGCCGTGTGAGACCTTCCACAGTTTGAGTTTTACTCATCTTGGGTATGATTCCAATTATAGCTTTAGTGTGTTATGGATTGGCTTTGTGTTAGCCAGTTCCATTACCTTTGAGTAGTTCTGTTGTAAAGTGGTTGGGAGTATAAAGGACCAGCTCTTTATTAGCAGTCCTATTACTCAAGTGTTTGAGGTTCGCATGTGAAGCTTGTAGCCTGGGCAGTGACTTGCCTGTGTGGCTTATAGTTTAGGCAACCCGTTGTTGTAGCAGTGTGCCAGTGAGACTGCGGTTTAGGCACTTTGGTTGTTGGGCTGACTAATGATATTATGTTAGTCCTGTAGTCCTACTTTTCTTCTAAGGACTTTATGTTTATTATCATGAGCATGTTAAATTGTTATTTATTGTAATGATGTGAGCATGAAATGGTTTGGCTATTGTTGTTGCCAATGAGACCCATTGGGGTCGAGGTGTCTGTGGTTACAATGTTGTTTTGGGTAGCCCCTACTGAGCCAGTGACTTGTTGAGGCTCACTCCCCTACAGTTCTTTTCAGGGCTTGCCGTGTGTTTGGCTTGCAGTGGCGTTGCGTCAGACTTGTACCACCAGCAGTAGTTTAGTAGTTAGGGTTGTGTGAGCTTGTGCTCCCTCGGGGTATGCCCCAGGTAGTTGTACTCTTTTTAATTGGACATGTTTTAATGTAATGGGACAGTTGTACAAATTTGTGAACAGATATGAGCACATGTACTTTCTTGTGTCTTATATTCTTGTGGTTTGTCTTTTTGTACTCTTACTGGACTCGTGTGTGAGATATCCCTTGCGACACTTCAGTGCGTTCGCGGGAGGCGGATCTGGATATGGAGCCTTAATGGGCATAAATACCCCGGTCCGTTACAAGCAGGATCTCGTCCAGAGGCTACAGCTGGAATAACAAGCACAGGGGGAGCAAGGCGGGACACTGCCGGCGCAGGGGGAGCAAGGCGGGACACCGCCGGCGCCGGGGAAGTGCCTGGCGCCGTTCCTGACGAAGACGTATGACCTGGTGGACAGGTTGGACTCCGAGCACATTGTGTCGTGGAACGAAGAGGGGACGACATTCGTGGTGCGGCTGCCCAACGATGGGGGGGAGATCGCCGGCGGCGTAGGTGAGGGGAAGGGAGGGGGGAGATCACGGGCAGCGTGGGCGGCTAGGCGCGGGGGGTGGTGTGGTCTCGGGGGTGTCCTGGAATGGAGGTTTGGCGGATGTTTCAATAAGAAAGTTTGCCGCGATCTGAAAAGGTTTGGAGGGTGTTTTGAATTTTTTTCTATAAGAAAAAAATTTGGATGATGTTTATACCTACTATTAACTTACTGTAATACACTCCGTAAGCATATAATTTTGTTATATACTTATAGTATCACGCCATAGGGATAGGTATATCTTGAAAGTTCAAGAACAAAACTTATCTGATATCCTTATGACATGTACAGTTCGTAAGTATAGATATGTCTATCCATACGAATAGCTTACGAATATATTAAACCGTAAGAAAATTTCGTAGGCAGAGCTAAGATTTCTTGTAGTGCCACCCAGTACGGCCACGCAATATGCTAGACGCCTTGATGTGGGCAGGCCCATACGGTGGCACGGGGCACCCGACAACGACGTGTTCGGTACAGAAACGTGGGTCTCTTGGCATGACGGCAATGCACATTAGGCATGGAGGCGAAACGTGTTGGACACGATTAGCATGAGCCATCTAGTGTAGTAGCACGACGCTACCTAACCCGACCTAAGGGGATCCACATTGGTCCAAGGTCCTCATTCGTTAGACCGAAGGGCAACCATACCTCTACATATAGAGAAGGCACTCGACTAGTAAAATGATACGTAATCTATCTGCACTACACTCCTTTACGCCTCTCAACCGTCCACTGACTTGAACGTCTCCCCACCGAGCTCCCTCTCCATGGGTCTCAACCTCGGCGCATGACGCTCCTCGTTCGCCACCTGTGGACTTCTTCTGTCACCTCAGCTCAAACAAACTCTCTCGGAACAACCATAACACCTCCAATTTTAGTTCTTGCTTGATTCATATGGACTATCGACAAAAAAACAAGAAAATGTAGTATAGAAAACCTATATATTCTTCTTTGTTCTATTTCACACAGTTAAATAAGTAAATTAAAATATCATAAATGGAAAATGGCAAGGTATTGTAGTATTTTTGTGATGAAACAACCAAACCCTTAAGTCAAAACGATACTAAAAATAATGGTCATTTTATTTTGCATTACTACTAAAATTCCTAGGCATGAAATCTAAGGCATCACATTAGCGTTTTCGGTAATCATGCAGCACAACTGTCCTCATAAACACAGACTACACAGTGATCTTAAAATCAACATTTACTCGATATATAGTAATAATATCTCCCGAACACACTATTTTATTCAAATTAAGGTAGAAACACGACACACTGTACGACCATATATATATCCTAATGAATCTTGAGTAGCCTACTAACTAGTTTGTTTCGCTATTATATGTATTTGAGCCTCCAAGAGAGAAAGAGGGAGAGGGAGATGTTCCCAACTTTGTGGGAAGAAGCTGAGCCTTTTCCAACCACAGATCCACCCAAATGGGTTCCCATTTAGCTTGGTCAAAAGATGGTACATCCTCTATAATGTCCATCTCACATGACATGAACCTTTTTGCCCAACCCAAGCTCCTTATATCTGAATTAACAACTATCCATGTGCCACCACATGTCTACCTGTCATCCCAGGAGGAGTTCCTTCATGATCCTGGACCAGCTGGGTGTCACAGGAATCATACATATGCTCTTATGCAATAAAGAAAGGTAACAAATTAGAAATATATAGGTACCATCTTTCTCTTCCTACGTCTTAAACCATGCACCGGAGAAAGGAGAGGCAGGAGAACTGCTGCCATGCCCTCCCCTCCAACTTCAGTATTTTAAGGACAGAGAAGCTACTGCTGTGGATTGCTTTGTTTAGACATCGTTTGGGAACACACTTTGGTGATTTTACTTTTTCAAAAATCAAAATCACCTAAAAAACTCATACAACCTAATTTTTTGAGAATCCACAATCTCTCTATTTTTTTTCTATTTTTTTAAAATCTATTTTTTTAGAATCTACAATCACTTTTTCTCATTTAAAAACTAGAGTGAGAAAAAAATGAGATTTCAATCATTAAAATCTGATTTTACTTTTTTCAAACTTGATGATGCGGATTCGGACGGGTGGTAGCTGGTGGAGGTGGTCTGCTCAGCTGGGACCTAGTGGCTGGGGGTGTCATGACCACCATACCATATATATATATTTCTCTTTAATAAGCCATTAAACAAACCTACTAGACTACGGCTTGCGAGCCAATATTGGACGTCACGTCGATCGGCCACCGCCCTCCTGCACATCCAACCGGATCAGATCGCATGCATGATCAGCACCGGTGTGGCAGTGCATTAAGGCACTGTACTGTTGCGTGGACGCGTACAGTACTACCGGGGTTTTACGAGAGAGACCGAGTTTGACACGTACGTGCATGAGACAGGTCACCGTGTTTGTACACAAACACACACACACGCACTCTCTCCCTCTAGATCTCGTGTGCCGCGGATGTAGTACTTGCTTTCATCTCTGTTATTGTATGCACTTATAAATATTGTGTTTGTAGAGATATTTTTTAGTCCCACATTGAAAGATAGTGAGAACAAGTGTGTATTTATCAGTAAGAGCTTCACCTCTTCTCCCAAGAGGTCTCTTTTAAAGAACAAAACCCCAAACATGGAGACAATATCTCTTGGGAGGCACACTTAAATCACGTCTCTTCATTGGCGTCGTCTGTAGGAACGAACGAGAGGCCATGCGCCCTACCTGAGCGTCTCATCTTCATTTGACCCGCACACCCTTATCCTCACTGGGGGACTGTGTAGAGGTATTCTTTAGTCCCACATTGAAAGATAGTGAGAACAAGTGTGTGCTTATCAATAAAAGTCTCACCTCTTCTCCTCTTGAGAGGCACACTTAAATCACGTCTGTTCAGTGTCCATGGTTGATATTAAGTAGAGCATGATTCCTTTGTTCTTCTCGTTGTTCTGATCTCTCCTTCTTCCTGTCCATGCACATGCTTCTCCATCCGTGGATCCGATCCAAAAATTTCACGTAGCTAGATCTTACCCGCGGTTACACGACCCGATTGTGTTTCTCGCACTGAGAGAATTCTCTCAGTGTAGTTAGTAGCTGTCATATATATTATTAACATTCTGATCTTTAATTTGTCATGCATCTTTCCGGCCGTCATCATCGGATATCACTCATGTTAGGTGATTTCTGATTTAAGAATGTTGAACTTTTGACTGCAAAGAAAGTGGTGAAGATCAATGTCTTGATACTGTAGTATTCTTTATAATTAGCATAGATCCAAAGGCAAAATGTTAACGTCTCCACGTAGCCAACAATTTGATCCGAGAAGCACATGCATGCCTAGATCGATATGTTCATCCTTACGGGGGTATTTAGTTATGATATATATATTTTTTAATATCATGATCTAGAGTACCCTTGCGACAATTTTTCATTTATATATGGAACATTTAATTGTGATGTCTTTGCACTACCTAAATTTTGAACATTATCATGGCCCATTTGACGATGCCCTTAAATTACTATAAATTTAAACTAGAAGCCACTAAAATCTTAGACACAGACAAGTGATTCCACATAAAGTCGTAGTACAAGGAAAATAATACCAAAATGCCATATTAGATATACTCTCAATTCAAACTCAAGAATATTAAACTTAAAGGGAAAAAATATGGCATAATTATTCTTCTTAGATTTTCCATGCAGGTAATTTGCCTTTTTTTTTCCCCCCATACATATTATCTCCGGATCTAATGATTTTTGTTGCCATGTACATCATCGTCCATCCCGTGGCCCCATTTAAGATTCACGTCCCCGTCACCGTCACAAGCTTCAAGTCATCTGGAACAGTCTGAACCGTCGATTTGCAGCAGCAGCAACGAATCTCGAACGTCGGCTGGCAAATACTAACGCGAACCGACACGTAGAACGAATGTAGAACAGTAGGAAGCAATGCCACCGTTGGCGCAAATATATATTATTTTATAAGATATGAAACGTGGCATTATGTAATTGGCTCGGTTCAAAGAAGTAAAGGAGAACTTAGGTCGACCCGAAGCAGGAGTAGGGATCCACCTGATCTCGCCGGCTTTATGCTGTTCGTCGCCTGCGAGGCGATCGCGACCGTCCACATCATCATCTTCCAGCAAGAGCCCCCGGAGGCAGAACAAGAATTTATTCTATTCCCCTTCTTCGTCTTCTACTCTTCGCTACTCTGCAAACGACACAGACGTTAGCGGGAGCGCCGGAGAGAGAGAAGGGACCCAGAGGTGGCAGGGAGAGGGGGCGTTCCAGGGAAGCATAGAGGGAGGCGAGACGTGGAAGAAGATGGAGGAAGGAGTAGACGAGAGGAAGTACCACGTGTTCATGGCGAAGCTGGCGGAGAAGGCTGAGAGATACGACGGTGAGGAATTCTTCCGTGTTTCTCCTCGTTTCTTTCTTTTGCTGTTTCTCCACTGTATGATGGCGCGGGATTCTTCGTGGTTTCTCTTTATCTCCTGTTTTTGCTTGTTCTCTGTGTCTCTGTTCTTGTTGTTGACGAAGGGCCGTGTCGTGTGTTTGATGCATTTCGGACGTCTGTCGGCATTCTTCATGGGCGGGGCCTTCCTTCTCCTGCTCATTTTCTGCTAAATCTTATTTTTACTGCACGCGGGAAGTCTTCCGTCTGTCTTTGCCCCCCCCCGGGGGGGGGGTGTTGTTACTGAGCGGTCTTGTTTTTTGGTGTCTTGGGATGGTTTATTCCTTGCTGCTGATGTTTAGATTGTTGCTTTGAGTTTGGTTTTATCAAGTGGCTGCTGCCATTTTTTTTGTCAAAATGGTTCTCCATATTGTTTAGTGCTTTGGTTCTGTTTGAATTTGGTAATACTTGCTTAAAGGGTGTTTAATCTCTTACAAGCCTGTTTTACTTTTCTTGTTTCATTTGTTTCTACGGGTTTGCCTATTGATGTAATCAGATTGCCTAGATTGGATCGCTTGCTACTATAATTGTTTGTTTCTTTTTCGGACATGGTTCAGCATGTTTTTGTGTGTGTGTGAGTTTTTTTTTTTTTGCTTGAGCTTCTTGGGCATGCATGCTTTCAAAGTGATAGATGGACACCTTGATGTTTCAGTTTCCATGTAGTATACTTAGATTAGTCCTTCTGATTTGCTGGAAGCTTTGAATACTCGTCCAGATTTTATTCATCTCTCTTTATTTGTGGTCCAACTGTTCTATTTCCTAACAGCTTCCCCCAATCTACGTGTAAATCTACAAAAGAAAAAACATATGATCTGTATCTACTTATCTTATAGTGTTTACGACCATGGTGTCGTAGAAATAATGCAGTGTGCATTTTAAAAGCAGTTAAGAAATAGCTTTAAGATTTAAGAAAGCCAGAAAATTCATGGGAGAATCTATGACATCTAAGGAACTGTGTTCAAGGATGAGAATATCTTGGAAGATCTATAATTTTGTCTCCCCCATTTAATTTCAATTGTAATTATTTGAGGTTTAAGCAAGCTCGTGTTCAGGATTCCCGAGCTTGTCAATGTCAAGTCACTTTTCACATTATCGTCATCATCATTAGAGCCTTATCCCATTATTTGGGGTCGGCTACATGAGTCTTGTTCTGCCAAAGATTTCTATCAAGTTCTCTATTCGTGTTTAAAAACAAAGAAGCCAATATTCTTCTTAATAACATTGCACCATCTCATTTTAGGTCTTCCACGAGCTTTTTTATTAGCATCCCCCAAGGTTTAGTCACATCTTTTAACCGGTACCGAGTTAGGGCGACGGTGCACGTGTCTAAGCCACCTGAGTCTATTTTCTCTTATTTTACTGCATTTATGGATTCTAGTATCAACCAAATATTGCTGATTTCTGATGAACTTTATCTGGCTTATGGCAAGATGACCTTCTATTTGATATATGTAGATTAGTGTATCCCTCCACTTTCCTCTTTCTATTCTTGATCATTTGCCTTCACATCATAGTTTAACCATTTACATCTTGTATAGGTTTTTCTCAGAAAAACTATTCGCATTTGATCTCTGAGAAGTGGCTTCACCTTCTTCTTTTAGATGCCATTCCTAGTGCATTTTGTTTTCTTGAGTCATTAACAGTAAGTGCAATCTTTCCTGTGCCATGAACTCCGGATTTGTCTTTGTGCTATTTGAGTATTTTCTTTAACTCTAAAAAAAGGTCTGAAAAGTTCAATGTTTTCTTGTTTTTTTTAATCCAGAACTTGTTGAGTCAATGAAAAAGGTTGCTAGACTGGACATAGAGCTTACTCCTGAGGAGAGGAATTTACTTTTCGTTGGTTATAAGAATGTTATTGGGGCAAGGAGAGGTTCATGGTTGATCTTATCTTCCCTTGAGAAGCAAGAAGAGGCTAAGGGCAGTCAGGAGAGTAAACAACATGTGATATGGATTAGAAAGTATAGGAAGGATATTGAGGATGAGATCTCCAAACTATGTAATGATGCATTGTCAATCATTGCCATTCACCTGCTTCCTTCTTCTTCCACTGGTGAATCACTTGTCCACTATTACAAGTTGTGAGTTCTAAATTTTTCCTAAATTCTTGTTAACTTTTCAGTTATATCTCCTGTTTAAGACATTGGAAACTAACACTATAGCATACAGGTCAATAATTAGCTTTTCTTTTGACTTCACTATGTTTACATGCCAAGTTTCTGGATGTTCATTTGGAAAATTTTGCTAAAATAATCAAGAGACTCCACATTTCACATCAACTGAACTTACAAAGTGCCATCCCTTCTGTTTAACACCATGGAAACTAATACAATAGCATACATGTCAATGACAAGCTTTTCTTTTGGCTTTTTGATATTTACATATCTGGTCTTTGGATGTTCATTTGGCAAATTTTGTTTTCAGTAACTAAGGAATTTTGCATTTACATTAGCTGAACTTAGGTTTGGAAAGTGCCACTGTCTGTCTAAACAAAGTTTGCCATTTACCATATGTTTCTATTGTTACATGCTAGATGAAGCCCACTATCATCAATCTTGGACTAGCCCCAAGGATCCTGATAGACATTGTTTACCCCTAAGACCATAATAAGTGCCCCTAAGAAGGAAATCTGAAGAATAGGCCTACGCCATCAGTCATATATGACAACTTTAAGAGAAGGGTGTCTTACCTTAGAGCCGCAAACTGTTCGTTCACTTGTAAATTCGGGAAAGATTTGTATCAAGAATAAGCAGTAGAGATAAAGTTCAAGTATTAGATGCTCAAAGCACGCCATCTAAAGGAAAGGGTAGAGATGTTGTTTAACATTCAGAAAACTGCAGAATGATATGCTAGAGGTATTTCTATCAATTTCATGACCAAAAAGAATTTATAATCAATTTATACAAGTGCTACATGAAGCATAAGTGTCTGTCACGAAGTTCTGTAATTGTGACACCCTTCTAGGCTATGTCTGGAAAATTGCTGGACAGATCATAGCACACCCAAGGGAAGATATCAAGGCGACCTTTGTGTGGTTGGCTAGAATGCTTGGCTTAGGAAGGACAGAGGTCACAGGGTCCAAGTAACGGAATTTCCTTCCCACAGAACCTTTTTCCTATGCTAGTATTTAGACTGACAATGGAATTTTCTGAACATCTTTATTTGTCATTAGGCCCCCAAAGGACCGTTTCTACTTTCTAGATTTTGGTTATGCTAAGGTCTCATCAGGATTTGTCTGCAACAGCTTGCCACAAAAACTGACCTTGGACCCTGGCCAACCTCAGCACCAAATCTAATACCAAATTAATCAGGATTGCATGTTGTTGCAGTTGGGGGTGGTTTATGTGTGTGCGTGCATGCCTGTGTCACTCACAAGCACACAATGGTGTGTTTTGAAAGACTGTGTTGGTGCATGGCGTCACATGTATGTACATTGAAAGGCTTTGTTTTGTAGGCATTTTATCCCCATGACTTCCATTCACAGGGTTGCTATGCCATTTTGTTTGACACCCACGGATTCCATGAAATGGAAGGGTGCTGTGTATGAAGGATTTGCTTCACTACAAGCCAGTTTTGTCCGACATCAATGGAATACTTAGTACTGGTATGGCCTGTCATAAAAGTCTGGGAATTTTGTCAATGTATCCTGACATCTTGTGAATTTTAACAATGCTCTCCTGTCCTTGGCATTCATCATTTACCCATAACACATTATGGTCTTTCCATCTCATTTAACTGCTACCCCCCATAGGAAAATGTTCTGAGTATATTCCCCAATGACATCGGAGACAGTCCTGCGTCATCACACACACACACAATATATATATATATATATATATATATATATATATATATATATATATATATATAGCGACTGCTATGATATGGCGGGTGGCGCCGCCGTATCGTAGCGGTGCCCTTGGATTTTAATCCAAGGGCCACCTCACAGCTACGGCGCGCGAAACAGCTTTCTTTTTTTTTTTCACCGTCGGGTCAAGACCCGACGGTGTTATGCTACAGTACAGCGGGGCCGCACCGCCATACTGTAGCACTTCTCTCTCTCTCTCTCTATATATATATATATATATATTTGGGTTATAGCCCAGTGGTAACTACCACTGGGAACCCCAGCGCCACCCCGGGATCGAACCTGGGGTGCTGCGCTCCCACCCCCCCCTTGTGTCCAACCTGCCTAGTGGCGGGCGACATCATCATCACATATTTATGATTCACATTAGTGGGAAAAAAAATCCTATTTCCCACCTAGATCCTAGATCACACTCAACTTTATTAAGCACCCATTAGTTCTTTCTTGATGCTTCTCCCAGTTGCTTTACTGGAAACTTTGCCGCAGAGGTGCCATTCCCCTTATTTCATCCTATGCTTCCTGCAGGAGCATCTCATCCACTGGTGCTCTCTCTCTCTCTCTCTCTCTTTAAAAATCCTATTTCCCACCTAGATCCTAGATCACACTCAACTTTATTAAGCACCCATTAGTTCTTTCTTGATGTTGCTTCTCCCAGTCGCTTTGCTTCCAACCTTGCCACAGAGGGGCGATCCCCCTCCTTTCATCCTATGCTTACTGCAGGGGCATCTCATCCACTGGTGCTCTGTGTGTGTGTGTGTGTGTGTGTATACCTGCATGTGTGTGCACTCATGCACACATGAATGCGTATGTGGCCATGTGTATCTATGTTATCAAAATCAACTGAAGTGATCAGCTCGGTGATGAGGCAAGGGGAGGCGCTGGTGTAGCACTTTGCGTCCACTAAATTCTAAAGGCGATTGCCTCACTTGCCTTTGATGCCGCCTCCAGCGCCTTTGCACGATTTTGGCACTTCAGGGGCCTTTGCGGTTGATGTCCTAATCTTCCCCACCCTG
Source organism: Colocasia esculenta (assembly GCA_014218235.1). Taxonomy (NCBI): domain Eukaryota; kingdom Viridiplantae; phylum Streptophyta; class Magnoliopsida; order Alismatales; family Araceae; genus Colocasia; species Colocasia esculenta. The sequence continues at coordinate 79,592,517 of CM024764.1, read as the reverse complement.
CACCCTGCAAGGTCCCCGTGCCTGCTGCAGATGGTAGATGTGTTCCCCCTCCAGCCCAACAATGCAGCAGTGGACCTCCTGTGGTGTAGCAGTAGCTACCTCCGGCAAATGGCAGCTACCTCCGGTTAGTGGCAATACACTCCTTCCTCCCTCTCGCTCTCTCACACATATAAACAACACCACCCCCACGCCCACCCCCTCCATTCTCATCCTCCTTGCTGTCAATCTCTCTCCCTTTTCAGACTCTCTCTCTCCACACACACACACACACACACACACACACTTAGGGGGCTCAGCCCCCCTGCATGTGTGTGTGACACAGTGAGAGAGGGAGATAAGGGGCCGACCGTCTACCTCTCTCCCTGTTTCACAAAACATACAGGGGGGCTCCCCCTCTCCCTCTCCCACTGTCACAGTATCTCACACAGACATGGGGAGGGGGGGTCTTCTCTCCTTCTCTCACTGTGTCACACACAAATGCAGGGGGCTCGGCCCTTTCTCCCTCTCACTTTGACACACAGAGGGGGCCAAACAGTCTCCCTCTCTACTGTGTTACACAGTGACAGTATCTGTGTGAATTCGTTTTAATTGTTTGCATGCAATTTAGTATTGCACTTCTTATTTTCATTTCATATTTACATGTATCATCTGTGTGTTTTTTTAATTGTTTACTTGCTATTTAGTTTGTAAATGAATGGATTTAGTGAGTTATACAATAATTTGGCCCATAGCAACTCAGTATGTGAAGTATATTTCTTTTCAGCATGTATTTTTGTAATATATATATATATATTTCATGTTTCTGAAATATATTACTTTAATAATATACTGCTTCAAATGCCTAGGTCATCACCTGGGCCTTTGAGGCTGAGGCGACCCCTAGGTCGCCTCACTTGCCTCATGCCTCTGACTATGTAGATGTATATGCAATTTCTTGCTAGTGCCAATAGTAGCTGCAGGAGCTAGTTGCCCTGTCAAGGAGAGGGGTTACATTGATAACCATCAACTCTTGTTTGTGCCAAATTATTCTTTTCTTTGGGGGTGTGGGTGGGGGGGGGGGGGGGGGGGGGGGTGTTTGAGTTATGGATGGATGATGGTATCTGCAGACTACAGTAGCAATGAAAGAGCAGCCAGTGCTGCCTGCCATGATGAGGAGGCTTGAAAGTGGTTGTCAACAACCCAACAATGACAGAAGTTGCGGCTATAGGGTGGAATTTTTTTGTAAAAGGTGGAAAGGTATTGATTGCCAGCGACACCTCTTCTCTGTGTATCCATATTACGATATACTTGTGGAAGAATAGAATATCCTCAGAATATTCCATCTATTTCCATAAATTAGATTCCTTTGCAAAAACTTCTAAGATCTCAACCATTAGTTTTTGTAGACAAATTATTTTGGGTTAATTTCCAGGACACCACCTTTATGGCTTAAACTTTCTATAATACAATCTTTTCTTGCCTGTACTATATTGTTTCAAAGTTGCCGCCCTTGTTAATCTCCATCTCAAAAAGGCAGTATTTGCAGATAGTATTCGATTCTAGTGGTCAACATTTAACTAAATCTTGTCAGCATGGCATGATATGATGAGAAAACCCTAGATTCTGTTCAGTGGTTACCTGACCACCATTATAAAAGCCAGTGGAGACCTGTTCTATTAGAGTCAGTTTGTGAAACTCTTGTTAATTTTGGAAATCTCTTCATTTTGGATGCTCCAACTACTTGGTTAAATTCCTAGCCTTATTCCACACCAGATCCAGTTTGCTGGCATGGATTGCGGAATTGACCAATCCGGATTGGGATCGGCTGATTCCGTATCAGACTGGCCTAGGCTGATCTGATTCGGGGGGGGGGGGGGGGGGTAGCCGATTGGGCCGGAATTGGACCGAATCAGTCTGGATTGGCTGATTCTACCAAACATTTTTTTTCTTGTATATGTTAATTAATACATGCATTAAATCATCATTTCACGTATACAAATTAATACATATGTATATATATATACACACACACAATTAATGTCATATATATATGACATGTGATATATGTATTATATCATATTTGACATACATATATATATATAATTACATATTCAAATATATAAGTATATATGTATCATGTATATGTATACATTCATTGTCATGTATATATATATATATATATATATATATATACATTAACTATATATCTACATATTACTATTATATTTACATTAATATATGATTGTATGTACATTAACACACATAAATATGTTTAAAGTGTTCATTTATGTATATATATACACACACATATATACTATAAAGATATAATATTAATTATGTCTGTACATTTAAGAGATATGTATGTGTTTACATATATATTGTATACATATATGAATGTGTAAATTTATATATATGATCACATATATTATAAATACATTTGTATGCGTTGTATATATATATATGTATGACTATATACATTAACACATATCTATATCTGTATAATGTATGTATATATTTATAAGGATATACATATTAATTATGTTTGTAGATTAATATGATATGTATATGATTACATATATATATTGTGTGTGTGTGTATATATATGTGAATGTGTAATCTGTATGTATGATTACATATATCATAAATATATATGTAAAAGTTGAAGACATTTTTTTCCTGAATTTTTATGATTTTCCCATAATTTTTTCTTTTTTTTCCCCTTAAAAACACTTTCTGGCCAGCCTTCTGGCAATATGGCCGATCCAATCCGGATCGGTCCAGGGTGATCTCTAGGCCAATCCGATTCTTTTTTTCATGTTTGCTGCAGTATTTGGTGGGAAAGCAATGATGGAATCTTCCAGAGAAGTAGAATTTACATTGTGAACTTCTCATGTCACACAGTTACTTTCCTTTGCAATTGGAATAGATTTCTTATAAATTCATCTATATAGGTGTAGAACGGAGTTGATTCATTTAGTATAAAGTTGACTTTAAATGGGTTTTTTTCTTTCTTTCTTGGAGGTTGAGGAACCTGTCTTCACCTTCTTTTGATTGTAATTACCTCTGTTTAGCAATGAATTGGTGGTATAATCCACTCTTCTGAAAAAAATAAAGGAAACTGATCTAACAGAAGAATATATGCAAGCATCTTCTCTGTAGGACACCCACACACATACATGCTCTCTGTCTTTTCAATGGATAAAAAATTTATAAAGTTACCTCACTACAAGTGGATAATATCCTCCTTGGGTTAAGGATTTAATTGTAACTCTAGTGGAGTTATTTAAACAGATATAAATGGTGAGGGTGTAGAAGATAGTACACAAGTTTCAGAGGTATACTGGCTAATACACTGGTTATGGGCGTACCGAGTTAAATGCAGAACAACTGAGGGGTTGCACTATGAAAAACCCATCAACAAATGAATGTGAGTTACTTTGAATGTGCAATAAAGGTATTTATCTTGAATATGTGCTTTTCATGCTAAACTCGTGCATTTGTTGGCATATAATTTTATATTTGTCTGAGATATTTTGCATATCTTCAGTATCTTGTTCAGTCTATGTCCAGGGCTGATCCAGGGCAACATTGATCAACTAGGATCGGCAGAGATCAATGGTCACTAGATCAGATTATCTGATCCAATCCCTTTCTGGCCAACTGATGTGGAGGATGATCTGCTTTCTTCAATCTTGGTCCTCTGCGGTCTGTCTGTGACTTCTTTTTGGATAAAGCACAATGAAATGAGATACCTGTCAGAACTGGCCAGAGTGCAGGTCCCTTGATCTGGTAATCCAGGCTTGTTCTTGCACATATATCTGGTCAGATATATGTGCAAGAACAATACTGAAGTCCATTGTGACTTGAGCATTATGCTTGAGCTGGGCTGCTCTAATTCTTGTCTAAACTTGGTGACTCTGTAATACGTTTATCCGATGTTCCCTGTGCTCTCATGTTTTCTTTTTGGTTCCATTTTCCATTAGTGGCTTGTTTTCAGTTAGAATTTGCCTTTTATTTTCCTGACTACATTCATTTTTTTGTTCTGTGCTCATATTTCCAGTCGTCCTCTTTCCTATTCATCCCAATGCCTTTTTATCTATTTCCAAGTAAAAACATCCTAGCCTTTCCTTGTAAACTAGCCCAAGGGGCAGCTGGTGCTTCGTCAATCATGTGCCTGATGGTTTCCCCCTCACTATGTGTTGGAACTATTTCTGCACTTCCATCTTGCTTGGAACTTGTATCTTTGCCTTGTTGGATCCATTCTTGATGAATCTTATCTAGTTATGTGTTCTGAGGGTGGGTTTTATCACTTTATGTCTATGCCAGGAAGGAACCTTCTCTTTTTCCCCCCTTCTTTTTTACAATAATAAAGGGAGGACGAGGATTCATTTTCTGGATGTTGTTTCTGTTAACCGTTTCCTTTGTAAATGGTGAAACTTAAAATTAGAAGCTTATGCCATTAGTTTATCATGTCTATCTATTTTGTGTCATCTTCATCGTTTGTAACTTATACTGTTCATCTTAGGAAGGGAGACTATTATCGATATTTGGCTGAGTTTAGGACTGGGAATGAACGTCAAGAAGCAGCAGATCAATCTCTTAGGGCATACCAGGTGTTTTTTCTGTTATCTTTTCGTGGCTGACACTGTTGTTTTTAATGTTCTGATTTTGTTATGTGACGCAGATAACATTCTGTGATGTAGGCTGCAACAAGTACTGCGGTGATGGATCTTCCATCTTCTCATCCAATACGGCTTAGTCTCGCCCTAAACTTCTCTGTTTTCTACTATGAGATCATGAGTTCTACTGAGAGGTTAGCATGAATTACCCATTATCTTTCTGTATGGTTGCTTCTAAATCCAGATTGTGGTACTTATCCATATTTTGTATGGTTGCCTTGTCTTTGCTGAAACAATGAACAGCTAGAGTACATTCTTCATAGATTCATCTGCTATGTTGTCATCTATGGCACTCTGCATTGTCATGTGTTTTGTTAATAATGAAGGCAGGCCACTTAGGGAGGGCTTTATATATTGGTCACTCACGTTGATAGTCCAATTTCATTTCCCTTTCTGAAGTTAAACCTTTCAGTTACATCACAACTATTTTCTTGATCTCTTCTTGACAGAGCATGTCAATTGGCCCAGCAAGCATTTGATGAGGCTGTCACAGAAATCACTGTACTAGGCGAGGACTCTAACCAGGATAGTATCCCTTTACTGCAGTTGATTCAAGAGAACCTTACATTATGGACTTCAGATCCATTAGGAGGTAACTTGATACAGGAATTACAATTTTCATGATTGTTACTTGTTTCTTTGAACTCAGTTAAAATCTGATTTTAAAATACATGGTTGATTTTTCTATTATGTCTTCAGCATGCTATAACGTTTTAAAGGACTTTGAGTGATTTCTTATGTATGAAGAAAAGTCCATATTGCTTAATGTGAATATGCAGTTATGGGCTTATTTTGAGGTCCCTACCATAATGGTGGGGCATAGTTCATGTAAATAACCAAAAAAAAAGCCCACCCAAGTTCGAATCTGGGCTCTCCCAACTCACAACCCCAAACCACCGTGTACCAACTGAACCAGGCTCAACTTGACCAGCATTTACAGAAACAGGACACCTCACTGTCTGATTTTCCCCAGTGAATCATTTGCTTTGATGAATAAACAGATCACTTGCATAAACATTACAACATCTTGGTAGATCATAGCCTTATTGTTGGGTCTTGTTTATATACGTTTCCATTTCATGGGTTTCATTTTGTAACGTAAATAATAACCACCCTCCCTGGGGTTGAGGGAAAGTGAAATATGATGCTGGACATTAGTCTATGGTATCATTTTTATGGGTGGGTACCTGCACCTTGTTTCTCTATATATGGTGGTCTCAAGTGGGATTCAAAGGTATTCGGTATGGAATATCGATAACATCCTGAAAAAGAATGACCTTTGTTAGACGTTATTTTAGTGGATTCAACATTAGCAGATTTCACATGAAAGGTGTTATTCTTGGACTGTGAAATACAAAATAGAGTGATACCTACTGATCTTTGTTTGAAATATTTTTGAAGAACTTATGTTATCTGACTGACATGAATCCTTCCTCTGACATTTTTTTTGGTTGATGCAGTTTTAATAGGTTACATGGGGAAGATTATGTAACTTAGTTAACTCTTGTTGAAATACAGAACTAGCGCCCATCCTGTTAAATGTCCTTATTTTGTGGCTGATTTTTTTTCTTAGGAATTTCTAAGTACATTCTATACAACAATTTGCAGGTGAACAATCCGAAGACATTGGGTTTGAGATGCAGGTAAGAATAGCGTTATTGTTGGTTAGTGAGCCACATGTGACATGCAGTTTCTTTCTCCGTTTGATCACAAATTTGGTACACAATCAATTTTGGCCTTCACCACTGGTCTGGAGAGTTGGCTCAAATCATCTAATGTCGTCCTTATGTTTCTATGTCCCATTTATGATTTTCTCAAAATGTTTGGAAACAGTTTGAGAATGGGCATATGAAACCCAAGCTTCTGCCTATCCGTCATTCTATATAATCCAAGATTTAGATTCTAGTTGGCATTGAAGAATGTAGAGGTTTAAGAGGCTTCGAATTGTGAAAGTCTTCTTGATACAACCTCATGACTGATGCAAATAAGATGGCTATATAAAGCCGGACACGCTTTAATCTTCTAGGATCTTCAGCCTGTTAGAAAAGATCATAATGCTTTTCTTTCCTTCTCTGTCAGGGCTAAGGAATGGTTGTAATCAAAGAACTCTGCTATGGAACTTGGGATCCATGATATGCAGCCTGTAGTGGTTGAGGGTCTTCACCTCTTTTTCATGTTCTGCTGTGTATGTTGGTCATTGCCCTGGTCTGCATGTTTTGATTGGGCTCGTAATTGCCCTTTGTATTTTCGAACTTTGGTCTCTGCTGAATTACGAGATGTGCCCATGTGCACGAGGCCAATAGTTCTTGGCTACGCATTGAATAGTGTGTCTCCTGCAGTTTTTGCTTGCAGTTATTCTCGTTTCACATCCCCATGCTTACTGGGATGGTGTTCCTTTCAAGTCAGATAGGTGTGCATCTCTGAACATGGGTTCATCATTGACTGAGACGTGCTTCGTGTATGCTAAAAGGCCACACTCCATTGACTTAGAAGAATGACACGATTTTTTTTTGTGATCTCTGAACATGGGTTCATGATTGACTTCTTGTATGCTAAAAGGCCACACGTCATTGACTCAGAAAGAAGAATGAGACGTTCTTTATGTGATCGCCACAATGGTATACTTTGAAGCCAATTTTAATTTCATGTGCAAGTCAAAGAATAAATCTATAGAATGTGGTTGACAAAATCTTTCGACAAGGGTTCTTGAGTTTGTTGATGTAGTCATCCAGAATGGTTAAAAGAACTTTCCGACAACACTCTTAACCGGAATAAGAGTCGAGAGAGAGAGAGAGAGAGAGAGAGAGAGAGAGAGAGAGAGAGAGAGAGAGAGAGAGAGAGAGAGAGAGAGAGAGAGAGAGAGAGAGAGAGAGAGTTTGAGTTATCCAATGGGAAGTGTGGAAATTCAGAACTTGCTTTTACCTCCCTCATTTGTTACTCATCTTCTTTGAAGTATGTGTCGTGTTCAGCTCAAAACTGGTGAGATGACATTTCGCCAGATGGTCCGTTTTCGAGTGTTCGGTCCAAAGGTTGGCGACATGCCCTTTGACATTTCCCCGGAGGAGGGGGGGGGGGGTTGTCTGATGTCTAGTTGGAGCTCTTTTGTTGTATCCATCAAAATGAGACGGCCTTTGCTCGTAATCCTCAGCACTTTTTGTGGAAGGTGAGCTATTGGATGCTCGGCCAGAGCTCCTACACCGTGTCCATCGAAGGCGACTTTTTTGCTCTTAATTGTTGCATATCTTTGGAGGGCAAGTTATCAGATGCTTTGTGGGGCACGAGGGTTCGTCAGGCACTCCTTTAGGGATAAGAGGACTCGTTAGCCCTTTGTGCGCATTGGGGTTTGTGATGTAGATACCTATTTTTGGCCAATATATTGAGTCTTTTTCTTGTTCTCTTGATGATGTTTGAAATTGATCATTATCTTTTTAGCTTTCCCTTGTCTTATTATGAACACATTTTGCTTTAGATCCAAGCTCAAACTCGGACCAATATAAAAAATTATGTCATCATGGGTCCCTAATGCATTTTGGCCTTAGGTTCATGAATGTGTTCTATCATGGTGTCGTGTTCTAAATGCGGTTGCCGAGATGTCACGCCCAAGTTTTTCATGCAATTCTCACGTAACACGCCTATTTTTGGCATTATCGTCTTGGGCCCGGTCGCATTTGGATGTGTTTTTAATAATTGTTTCAGTCCAAAACTCTGTGTTTATCCCTTGAGCCTATCCAATTCTATTTTTCAGAAATTTATCATCCAAAAAATCTTTTTCTCCTCTTTATCCTCCAACTCTGAGTTACTGTTTCTTCTCCATACAAATACAATTCTAGCCTTCTAAGACTTTCAGTCCAGAGACTGCCAAGGAGATTTCATGGGGACATTATGCTATCACTTCCAGTCCTCCTCAAACTAGGAAGTAGCCTGGATGGTCTCTCTCCTTATTCTTTTTATTTCAATTCTTTCAAGCATGCATCTACCATAAGATTTATTTTCGCTTTTTAGATCACCTTCTAATCACGACACATATAGAATTGATTTAAAACCCACCTTCTGTAAGTTTCTCTTATGCTCTTCATATTTATTCTTTTAAAAGGTAGATATTTCACAAAATCTTTGTTCTAATGGATTTTTTTTTCTCTTGTTGACATCTTTTATAGGTAAAAGGCAAGCACACTAAGCGAGGCCCTTGTCTTAAGGCTGGCAAAAGAGTGAGGAAGGAAGAACACAAAGTCTTCCGATCAACAAGCTGAACATGACGGGTCGTGGATACGTTTTGAAGGCGACGTCCTCAGGTACACATCTCCAACCTATTTTCTTCATATTTTGAACTAATTAGCTATATTTTCATTATATTATTTTTCACAATTATTTTGATGGCTATCACAGTTACCTCTATGAATTTTTATCTATGTTTATATTGGCGTCACGATGAGACATTTTTTGCCCATCGTGTTATTTGCTTGCTTTTTTTGCTTGTGTGTTTCATTTTTAAAAGTATTTCATGTTTTTTCCCCTTTATTTTATGATGTTTTGAGTCGTATGCGAGAATGAGTCTGCTCTAGAAGTCGTGTTCAAATCACGACTGCGCGATACACTACATTCAAGCAAATTCTGTTGTATTTTATTTTTCAATTTCCAATCCTTTTTTCAAGCTTTGTGCGTTAAATAATCCATGTTTAAACCTGTTCCATTTATTTTAGTCTTTCTAGTGGTGTCATATGTTGTATTGCATTGATTTCTGACATACATATGTTGTGTTTCTCTTACTAACATTCCCCCTCTCCAACTACATTATGAACGTGACTACTTAGGCAATGCGTTCACAGCTTGAGGAACAACTCTCTGTGTAGTGTTTCATTAGACTAGGTTAACCTTCCATGCACTCCAGTGTACATAGGATCATGCATAACTCATCATATTAGTCATGTTTGTCCCCCTCAGTGAGTGTATCCCTCAATCATGTATTCCTTATGGCCGATATGTGAGGACCTTCGTAAGTCTTTGTTGACCATGGATTCTCACACGGTCACCAAGTTGGTTGTACCAAGTGCCTTAGTAGATAGGTCACACATGTGTAAGCTTTGTCTGTACCCTTAGTCCACCCCAAGATGTAGCCTTACGATCTAGGAGTCCTACTGCTCAAAAAACTGTTCTTGAGTTAATCAATCCACTAAAAGCCTAACTTAAACTTCTAAAAGACAAACATCATTGCAAATTGTTTAATTTGGGTGAGACTCTCCCCTCTTATCCTCTTCTTGTTTGCTTAGTGTTGTTGTACATTAGTTGTTGTATTCACGTAGGTCTTTTTCCGCCTCACATAGTGTAGCGACCCTGGATATTGATACCTAATAGGGTTCCATATCCAGATCCGCCTCCTGCGAACAGATCCAAGTCTCGCAAAGGATAGCTCATGCACATGTCTAGTAAGAATATAAAAAAAAAACAATCTCACAAGTACAAAACACGGGAAAGTAGCTGCTTTTATACTCATTTATAAAAAATTACATTGTCCCATAATATAATTACATGTCTAAAAGAAAAGTATAGTTACCTAGGGCATATCCCGAGGGAGCAACAACTCACACAATTATACGACGACTTAACTATTGGTGGTACAAGCCGTCACATGCCTTTGCAACCCACGACAGCTGCGCAACACCTGAAAAAGGTCTGTAGGGGTGTGAACCTTAATAGTCACTGGCTCAGTAGGGAAGTTTTCCTAAAACAACAAGTAGATACACACAGAGGAACTAAGATCTCAACCACACAAGGTCTCACTGGCAATGATAGTAGCACGAGTCACGAAAGTAAAAACATGTCGCTAGCAACAAACAAAAGTAAGAGAAGTAGCAGGACTAGTAAAAGTAGACCAGTCCTCTACAGTAACTAAAACAACAGCTCAATGAGCCATAGAGCTAGTCTCCGAGAAGAGGGAGAAAGAAAGATCAATAAGCGTAGGGTACACAACCCAACTCTTCAATCACACGCAACAACAAAGCAAACTAAAACAAGGACATACTGAATCACCGGTTAACTCTTAACACAACCCTAACCACAAGCTCATTGGGCTAAACCAATTGGCAACTAAGAAATGAATACTATTAACATAAATCAGATAAACCTTATTATGCAACACATTGGTGTAAACACCACAACTGGTACCACAACATCACACCACCCGACTATTAGGAAATCGAGTTAAAAAGAATGATGCTACCACTCGGACCAAGGTACCTGGGTAGGCCAACCTAGAACCTATTCTGGACAAGAACCACAAGAAAGCACTCCCAATCTCGCAACCACAGACAAACGTTCAACTGCAGTTCCACCTCTACAAGTACCAAGAAACTGTGGAGACCAACCAACACCATATTGCAATCCACACAGACTGTAGACCCATGCCTGGCATCTCTAGGGACTTCGGCCGAAGCTCCCTAAAGATAGGCACAAGAACCATGAGACTAGTTGGGGACAAGTTCGCTATAAGCGATAAAAAAGAACAACAACACAGCACAAGTCACTGCCCCATTGATGTCTTTCCCTTAGCCGGATGTGCTGCTCAAACGAGTGATGGTGTCCAAGAAGATGACATAGACCTCTGCGGTACATACAGTACTAGGACAAATCCCGAGCACAACGCGTCTGGCTCACAAAGAACCTAGGGTACCCGACTGAAGAAGCATTCCAGAATAAGCGTTGGACCACTAAACATGGTAAACCACACAGTCCACAACCGATCAAACTCGAGTACCACATAAACCTTTAGTCCATTGCCAACCATCATTAAACCATGCATTAAACCCATATACATACCTTTCCAGATCCTCACTTGAGGTATAGGTGACTCGAAGGGTCTATCCTAAGTGCAAGAAGATCATACTACAAGAGAACTCATAATACTTAACATACACAGAGAGCTACTCAAATCTTCTTGAATCTATATCCACACCACATTTACATTAGTAAACCATATTAAACTAATAAATAACATTAAAGCATGACCCACATAGGACCCACATTATTCAACACCAATCAACACTCAAACCGGAGCCACTGTTGCATTGCAGCAGTGAACGTGCCCCACAGAGGCCGCCACCAGAACGCGGTAGACCAACAGACTGCGATGCCAAACGCTTGTCGCACCCTATCGAGGGACCGCAACATCATCGCGTCGGACCACTCGACAGCAACGCCGGCGCTTGTCGCGCCCTATCGAAGGACTGCGACATCATTGTGCCCCATAAACGACTGCGATCTCAGACAGAACGCTCAGGTGTGCGACTTCAACCTAGAAAATGCATGCAAGCCATTCAAACCATACATTCATTCGACTGTAACCATTCCTCACATGAAACGACCCCAAACATGCTCCACCCCGCATAGAAAACCCATTAAAGCATCTCAATTAAATCTAAACAACACTTACACATGATCTCTAGTATCATAAACTCAAGAAACACAACTAGAATGGAGTAAACACCCATCCACACACACAACCACATTCTGTTCTAGCTGAAGAACATCAAATAACTCACAAGAAACTAAAAGAGCAAAATAAACCCTACCAAACGGCGAAGAACACCACCCGTTGGGGTCTTCATGTCATCTGGCCGCTACCTCCTACACAAATCCGGCACCATCGCACACCACAAACATCGACGGAGCTCAAACCCGCAAGAAGCCGCTACTGGGAGCTTGCCTGGCAGAGCAAAGGGCGAAACCCTCACTCTGCCGGTGCCCCAACACTTAAAAACCACAGCAAGGAGAATGCACTGCGCTGATAGGCCATGATGCCATCACGCCCTACAAGGGGACAATGACACTAACCAGGTGTCCCGTATCCCCAAAAGACACGTACCCCCAATAAACGCCTAGTGTCACGCCCAAACGACCAACTGCGACAGAAAATGAGAACACGCCCTCCAGACAGAAAATGAGAACTCGCGGGGGTCTAATAATCTGGGTGATGGCATACACCTAACGCATGACACTCAAGATTTAATCTGTGACAATCAATCAATCATTTGTTTGTTATTTGAACTCGGGGTTGAAAGAATACCGACCCATACTTGCTATCGTGACTAGTTTACTTGCTATCTCGTGATATGGCCAATTCATTATCAAACTTGTGGTATTATACTCTCGTGAATGTGCTATTGTTTCATGTTATCTTGTTACGTCGTTCTCTTGACCATACATGACTACTCGTTCTAGTATCCTGCCCCATAAAGACATTAAACACTTAAAGCATGCTTATTTTTACGAGATATTAAGTCCTACTGGGCATTATTCGCTCATCCTGCATATTTATTTCATGTGTTTTAGGTGAGTCTGATGGGGAATACCACACTCACGAGGAGGGAAATGAGGATGAAGCTCAGGAGTGACCAGTTTCGGCAACCACTGCTTAATAGTTAGTTAGTTTAGATATGAGTCAGACAATTAGTTAGTCGTCATGTAATAGTTTAGATTTGAATAAAGTACTCAGAGCCCTAGTTATGACTCTGATTAGTGATTGTAATAGTTATTTGATGGAATATTAATGAAGTCTAGATTTCATTTGGCATTAATCCAATTGCGTGATGGTTTGTTATTTATTCTCGCTATGTACTATTTAATAACTGTAATATAGCTCCGATATTCCGCGTCGGGACATTACAGGCGGCGCTGTGCAGGGGGGGGGTGGCTGGAGAATCCCACTGCGGACACTGTGGTCAGTGTTCAACACTGTTGGTGTTAGTTATGGATGTCCTCAAGCCAATCGTAACTTGTACAATCTTGTTCTTTGATAATAATAATAAGGCTTTTATATTCGTTATGTGTAATTCGTTTATCGTTTCATTATGAAGTCCATGAATATGCGCAATGGATATTAATTATGATGAGATCATAACAATGAGATTAATATCCTTTAAATGTATATTCTTAATTGTTCCTAGTCGGAGGATATCCGAGAAGGACATCGGATAATCGGTTAGGCTAGTACAGGTTGCACCTGCTCATATGATGTGGGTGGCTGGTCTCATAGTCACTTGTGTGGGGACACTAAGGTGAATCTGTAGGTGCTCATTAGAGAATGAGTTCACTGAACTGATCTGTTATGAATTGCTGGATGGTAATGTTACCTAACTGTTAACCAGCTAGATTCATTGTCACAGTGGCGTGATTGGTCCTTAGACCTAAGACACCAAGGACACCTTGTTGGTGGACTTCTGGGTTTTGACCTTGACTTATAGATCTCTAGCCATGAGGTCTTAATCAGTTAAGTGTTCGGATCTAGCGGAATACCTTCGAAGGTGATTGTGTGGTCAATATGGGATCGCTCGCTCTCGGTAATAGGAGAGTGAATGCTCTACGGAAGGATGCCTGATAGTCCCTGGCCAGGGCAAGACTACTTATCAGAAAAGGAGTTTTCTGATATAGTTATGCGGCATCTAAACCGAGTGAGTGTGCAATTTAGGGTTTGACAGTTGACCATACCCTAAGTGCACTCGGGAGCATTGTACGAGCGAAGGATTATAGTCACGTGGTAACTGATGATACAAAAGGTTCCTTGAATGGGTTGCTGAACCCCAATGCTTTCCAGGATCAAGTGGTGTTGCTTGGCACCCAACTTGATTGGAAGCCCGGTCAATTATCGTGAGACGATAATTGATTGTGTGATTAATTAATATGAGATGTTAATTAATTACCATAAGTCAATAAAGAGTTATTGAGCTTAATGGGCTGAAAACTGGACTAGCAGTTGGGCCTAGAGGGTCACACACATAAGAGTTCCGAGCAGACTGGGCAAGGTGTTCTTTATAGACAATGACTGGGTTTTTGTGAAAAACTGTGGTGTCTATAAATATACGCTGAGAGTTAAACCCTGGGCCAAGCTCCAGGCTTAACCCTGGCCGCCCCCCTCCTCTCTCTCTCCCAGGGCGCCCCCCACCCTCTCTCTCCTCTCTCTGGCACATGGTGGAGCTGAGATCCGGGAGACGCGTGGAGAACGAGGAGATCTTGTCTGCGTCCGGAGCTCGCGTGGATACGTCTAGAGGCCGGACACTTGAACGGCTTGAAGCACCGGCGCCTCCTGCGCCACCTCCTCCTCGGATTCGGGAGTTACGCAACCCCGCAAAGGTAAAGATGAGATCTGCCTGTGCGTGGTTTACCGTTTTGTGTTCGATCCGACCGCCGGCAACGATATCTACCTGAGGGATTCGCATTTCCGCTGCACTCTGTGCGTTTCCTAACAGTGGTATCAAAGCCAGGTTGCTGGTACGTTCGGAATCGGCATCTTGTGTATGATATTTCATGTGTTTTTCGTCGATTCGCGTTGTGCATGAGTCGCCATGTTTGTCGTGTTTGTGGGTCGCACATGGGATGTGCACTTGCCGCTTGGTACGTGGAAGGTGTTCTTGGTACCAAGGCCTTCGCGAAGAACCCCTCGTGCCGTCGTTTGGCCATCTATGGAGGTCGTACGGCCGCCTGCAAAGTGCCGCCGTCGCACCGGTTGCAGCTTCTTGGACAGTTCAAGATATGGTGATTTTGCAGGTTTCTGGGATTTTTCGGGGTTTTCTGGGCAAATGGGGCGGTGGGTGGCGGTGCCCGGCGTCGCCGGTGCCGTCCGCAGCCGCCGGAGGCGGCGCGGGGGCCGGCGGGGCCGCCCTTCGCCAGAGGGGGCGGCGGCTAGGGTTTCACCCCAGCCGCGCGTCACTCCAATCGGGTGGAGGGGGCGACCCCGCGCGGGCCCCGCGGGGCGCGCGCGGGCTGGCCGCGGATCCCCCGCGGGTCCGCCCGCGGGTAAGTCGCGGGCGGACCCCCGCGGGTCCCAAATCGGGCCGCGATCGGATCCGGCCCGCGCCGGATCCGACCGGCCCTATTCCCCTAATTTTTAAGTTTTTAATGGTTTTTTAAATTGTTTAAATGCCAGAAAAATTCTTAAAATTCCAAAAATTCTGAAATTAGTTTTAAGAGTTTTTAAAAATTGTTTTAGCTCTCTGTAAATTAATCTTCAGATGTTTGACCCATTGCTTAATTAGTTTAAGGAAATCTAAAATTGTTTTAGTTATTCCTACTATCTAATTAAAGCATGTTAATTGATTTACAAATGTGATTTTTAAATTAATTAACTGTACATCTTGGCGACTTCATGCAGTAACGGTGAATGTCGTTTATCTAATGTTGATTAGATGATATCCATGTTAGCTAAATTAGTTAAATGGTTTTCAAAATATAATTATTATATTTGAAATAAAAGTTATTTCAGAAGTAATTATGTGATAATTGCTTGTTGATGCATGTGATGTGTGTGGATGGATGTCATGGACTTAGATGTCATGTGATGATGTTTATGGTTAATGGCATGTGATGTAATTTATGAGGACTGCGTGCCTCCCTCTCTCCCTCTATTAAATCCGGGTTGTACATTCTATCTCCCTCCTGTTATGTACTCCCCTTGACTTGTTCAAGGTTTCTTATTATTATCTGATGTACATTTATGGGCCTGCGAGCCCAATTTAAATATTACTTGTAATTTTAAGAAGCGGATTGGCGGAGATGGAGGAGAGTACCATGCAGGACCTTGCTGGAGATAAAGTTACATCAAGCTAAAGCATCAGATGCGGGGCTGCCATTTGTTCACCATATTTGTGGATTACCAACTGGCTCTGGTAATGCCACTCTAGGTTAAAGTCCATGATCATCCATCGTTTTCTTCATATATATGATATGTGTGGAATGTGCTTGATATATATAATTAAATATATGATATTCCAAATTCTATATATCAATAGCACGCAGATATAGAGACCAAGATAAAATATGTCAAAATCCCTCCTCGTTTAAATTTTAAGCCGTAGCGTAATCATTGAGAATGAATTACGTGGCCCTCCATCATTATAGTTTTAGGATTGCCATTAGATCGGGCAAGTTTGTTGTGCTATCCACAAGGCTTGCCAAATCTGATGACAGACTAAAACTATGGCATAGTGATGTCTTAAACGGGATAGAGGACTGGTGTAGCTTTGTTGTGCTATCCACAAGGGCTACATCCAAATCTATGCTCGTTACGTAATGATGGTACTGCTTAGACTGGATTTAATGACTTGTTGTGCTATCCACAAGGTCATTAAAATTCAGGGGCCAAAATAAGATCGGATATTGCAAGAGTTGCAAGTGTCAAGGGTTGACCGCTTTCAGATCATAGTATGGTTTGTTGTGCTATCCACAAGATCATGCTATGAGTCTGTGAGATTCCGATCCCCACTAGGAGACCGTCGGTGTCTCCCATTCTGTATATCTGAGGGTTATACAGTCTGCCGGAAAATAGTGGGAGCTAATCTTGATTAAAGTCCTAATCTAGATTTAATTATTATTATGAACATCTGCTAATTGTGTTTACATTTCCTTTATAGGCAAAAATGTCGTCAGGTAACCCACTCCGTGGCATACTGGATGCCAACAGATTGACAGGCCCGAACTACTCGGATTGGCTCAGAAACCTGAAGATTGTCCTCAGGTCTGAGCGCATTGCCTATGTCCTGGAGGGTGAGATCCCAGCTGAACCACCCCTTGATGCACCTGAAGGGGAAACGCTTGAGTTTGCGAAGTGGAAGGAGGATTCCACTCTGGCCCAATGCTACATGCTTGCCTCAATGAGCAATGAGTTGCAAAGGCAGCATGAGAACATGGATGCTAGATCCATCATGCAGCACTTGCAGGAGCTCTTTGAAGAGCAGAGCAGGGTAGAGAGATATGAGATATCCAAGGCCCTGTTCAGAGCTCGCATGGCAGAGGGGTCTTCAGTACAGACTCATGTGTGAAGATGATAGAGTGGATTGAGAGGCTCGAAGGGCTTGGTTTTCCTCTTGACAAGGAACTAAGCACGGACCTCATTCTCCAGTCACTTCCAGATTCATATTCCCAGTTCATTGTGAACTTCACAATGAACAAGATTGAGGTGAGTTTAGCTGAGATGCTCAACATGCTGAAGACTGCTGAGGGCAACCTTAAGAAGGAAAAGCCCACTGTTCTCATGGTTGGAAAGTCCAACAAGAAGAGGAGAGCAGGGCAAGCCTTTAAGAAAGGCAATGCAAAGAAGCAGTCTAAGCAGAAACAAAAGAAGGACATAAGCAAAGGAGAAGAAAAGGGCGAGTGCTTCCACTGCAAGAAAAAGGGGCACTGGAAAAGAAATTGCAAGGACTATCTTGCAATGAAGGCTCAGGAGAAGCAGAAGCTTGGCGAAGCTTCAGGTATCTATATGATAGATCTTCACTTGTCTATTAGAGATTCTACATCTTGGGTTTTAGACACTGGATGTGCTTCTCATATCTGCAATGATGTGCAGGTGCTGACAAGTAGAAGGAAGCTGAGCAAGGGCGAGGTGAACTTGAGGCTTGGAAACGGCACAAGTGTTGGTGCACACACTGTGGGGACAGTGAAGCTCAAGTTACCTTCTGGAGATTTACTTTTATTAGATGATTGCTACTATGTGCCTAGTATCATTAAGAACATTATTTCTGTTTCTTGTTTAGACAGAATTGGATACATGTTTACCATTGAGAACAATAGTTGTTCAGTTTATTTGAGAAATAAACTAGTTGCTTTAGCAAGTTTGGTGAATGGTTTGTATCTGCTTGATGTCTCTTATGAAAATCTCCATGTTGATGTTTCTCCTAAGAGAAGTAAGAATAGTGTGAACACTGCCTACTTATGGCATTGTAGGCTTGGTCACATTGGCGAGAATAGGCTTCAAAAGTTGCATAAGAATGGATACTTAGATCCATTTGATTATGAATCATATGCAACTTGTGAATCCTGTTTAATGGGTAAGTTGACCAAATCTCCATTTAGTGGACATGGAGATAGGGCCAAGGACATATTGGAACTAATACATTCGGATGTATGTGGTCCAATGTCTACCCAAGCCAAGGGTGGCTACTCATACTTCATTACATTCACGGATGACTACTCAAGGTTCGGATTTGTTTACTTAATGAAGTACAAATCTGAAGCCTTTGGGAAATTCCAAGAATTTAAGAATGAAGTTGAGAAACAAACTGGAAAGAGTATTAAAATCCTACGGTCAGACCGAGGAGGTGAATACTTAAGTACAGAGTTCACACAATTCTTAAAGGACAATGGTATCCTTTCTCAATGGACTCCTCCCTATACACCACAGATGAATGGTGTATCGGAAAGGAGAAATCGTACCTTGTTGGACATGGTGCGATCCATGATGAGCCGTTCACAGTTACCAGTTTCCTTATGGGGATATGCGCTAGAGTCAGCGGCATATCTGCTGAACAGGGTTCCCAGTAAATCTGTGTCTTCCACTCCATATGAGATATGGAAGGGTAGAAAGCCTGATTTTAAACATGTTAAAATCTGGGGCTGTCCTGCCCACGTGAGGAGACATGACCCAGATAAACTGGAATCCAGAACCGATAAGTGCAGGTTTGTTGGATACCCAAAAGAAACGTTTGGGTACTACTTTTACCATCCTGGTGAACAAAGAGTGTTTGTCGCCAGGAGAGCTGTCTTCTTGGAAGAGGAGTACCTTACCCAAGAGGACAGTGGGAGTAAAGTAGATCTAGAAGAGGTTCTAGATCCACAAATTGTGCAAAGTCCACCAGGTGAAACATCGGTTCCGGAACCTGTTCAGGAATATACACACATTCAGCGTAGGTCTGGTAGAGTACCTAGACAGCCTGAAAGATATGTTGGACATATCAGTGAAGGCATGTCTTATGATGAGGATGATGATCCAAAGACCTACCAAGAGGCTGTTGATTGTCCTCAGTCAGGGAAATGGCGAGATGCCATGAATTCTGAGATGCAGTCCATGTACACCAACCAAGTTTGGAATTTGGTAGACTTGCCCGAAGGTATTGTACCTATTGGGTGCAAGTGGATCTTTAAGAGAAAGATCGGTGCAGATGGACAGATCGACACTTATAAGGCAAGGTTGGTGGCAAAGGGGTATCGTCAAAGGCAAGGAATTGACTATGACGAAACTTTCTCACCAGTTGCTATGATAAAGTCGATCAGAATTCTTCTTGCCATTGCTGCATACTTTGATTACGAGATCTGGCAGATGGATGTAAAAACTGCTTTCCTTAATGGAAACATTGAGGAGGAAGTGTATATGATACAACCTGAGGGTTTTACATCCAAAGAGTGTCCAGACAAAGTATGCAAGCTTCAAAGATCCATCTATGGATTGAAGCAAGCTTCTCGTAGTTGGAACATAAGGTTTGATGAGGCTATCAATCTTATGACTTCATTAAGAATGAAGATGAACCATGTGTGTATAAGAAAATCAGTGGGAGTGCTATCACTTTTCTCGTACTTTACGTTGATGACATCTTACTCATTGGGAATGATGTAGGGATGCTATCATCAGTAAAGGTTTGGTTGTCAAAGAACTTCTCCATGAAGGATTTGGGAGAAGCATCCTACGTATTAGGAATACGTATCTATAGAGATAGATCTAAGAGGATGCTTGGCTTGACCCAATCCATGTACATAGATACCATTGTCAAAAGTTTGGCATGGAAAATTCCAAGAGAGGTCTCATACCTATGAGACATGGGATTATTCTCTCTAAGGAGCAGTCTCCTAAGACTCCTGAAGAGAGGGCAGCCATGGATAGAGTCCCCTATGCCTCGGCTATAGGGTCTATCATGTATGCCATGCTATGTACAAGGCCTGATGTGGCATTTGCTCTAAGTGTTACGAGCAGATATCAGGCAAATCCAGGTGAAACACACTGGATGGCTGTGAAATGTATCCTTAAGTACTTGAGAAGGACTAAGGATATATTTCTGGTCTATGGAGGAGGGGACTTGAAACTTCGGGCATATACTGACTCGAGTTTCCAGTCAGACCCAGATGATAGCAAGTCTACATCTGGGTTTGTGTTCACTTTGAACGGGGGTGCAGTGAGCTGGAAGAGTTCCAAGCAAGAAACCACTGCAGACTCGACGACAGAAGCTGAGTACATTGCTGCAGCTGAAGCCGCCAAGGAGGCAGTGTGGATGAAGAAGTTCATCACCGACCTTGGTGTGGTGCCAGGTGACTCTGATCCAATCCCATTGCTGTGTGACAACAATGGGGCCATTGCGCAAGCGAAAGAGCCGCGGTCTCATCAGAAGTCGAAGCACATTCTGAGGCGATTTCACCTGATCAGGGAGATAATCGCTAGAGGAGATGTACTGGTGGAAAGAGTTCCTTCAGTCGACAACATTGCAGATCCATTGACGAACCCTCTGTCTCAAATTGTGTTTGAGCGCCACCTTGAGTCCATGGGTTTAAGGCTTAAAGGTGATTGGCTTTAGTCCAAGTGGGAGATTGTTAGTTATGGATGTCATCAAGCCAATCATAACTTGTACAATCTTGTTCTTTAATAATAATAATAAGGCTTTTATATTCGTTATGTGTAATTCGTTATTATGAAGTCCATGAATATGCGCAATGGATATTAATTATGATGAGATCATAACAATGAGATTAATATCCTTTAAATGTATATTCTTAATTGTTCCTAGTCGGAGGATATCCGAGAAGGACATCGGATATCCGGTTAGGCTAGTACAGGTTGCACCTGCTCATATGATGAGGGTGGCTGGTCTCATAGTCACTTGTGTGGGGACACTAAGGTGAATCTGTAGGTGCTCATTAGAGAATGAGTTCACTGAACTGATCCGTTATGAATCGCTGGATGGTAATGTTACCTAACTGTCAACCAGCTAGATTCATTGTCACAGTGGCGTGATTGGTCCTTAGACCTGAGACACCAAGGACACCTTGTTGGTGGACTTCTGGGTTTTGACCTTGACTTATAGATCTCTAGCCATGAGGTCTTAATCAGTTAAGTGTTCGGATCTAGCGGAATACCTTCGAAGGTGATTGTGTGGTCAATATGGGATCGCTCGCTCTCGGTAATAGGAGAGTGAATGCTCTACGGAAGGATGCCTGATAGTCCCTGGCCAGGGCAAGACTACTTATCAGAAAAGGAGTTTTCTGATATAGTTATGCGGCATCTAAACCGAGTGAGTGTGCAATTTAGGGTTTGACAGTTGACCATACCCTAAGTGCACTCGGGAGCATTGTACGAGCGAAGGATTATAGTCACGTGGTAACTGATGATACAAAAGGTTCCTTGAATGGGTTGCTGAACCCCAATGCTTTCCAGGATCAAGTGGTGTTGCTTGGCACCCAACTTGATTGGAAGCCCGGTCAATTATCGTGAGACGATAATTGATTGTGTAATTAATTAATATGAGATGTTAATTAATTACCATAAGTCAATAAAGAGTTATTGAGCTTAATGGGCTGAAAACTGGACTAGCAGTTGGGCCTAGAGGGTCACACGCATAAGAGTTCCGAGCAGACTGGGCAAGGTGTTCTTTATAGACAATGACTGGGTTTTTGTGAAAAACTGTGGTGTCTACAAATATACGCTGAGAGTTAAACCCTGGGCCAAGCTCCAGGCTTAACCCTGGCCGCCCCCCTCCTCTCTCTCTCCCAGGGTGCCCCCCACCCTCTCTCTCCTCTCTCTGGCACATGGTGGAGCTGAGATCCGGGAGACG
Source organism: Colocasia esculenta (assembly GCA_014218235.1). NCBI lineage: Eukaryota > Viridiplantae > Streptophyta > Magnoliopsida > Alismatales > Araceae > Colocasia > Colocasia esculenta. The sequence continues at coordinate 79,570,283 of CM024764.1, read as the reverse complement.
CGTGGAGAACGAGGAGATCCCGTCTGTGTCCGGAGCTCACGTGGATACGTCTAGAGGCCGGACACTTGAACGGCTTGAAGCACCGGCGCCTCCTGCGCCACCTCCTCCTCGGATTCGGGAGTTACGCAACCACGCAAAGGTAAAGATGAGATCTGCCTGTGCGTGGTTTACCGTTTTGTGTTCGATCCGACCGCCGGCAACGATATCTACCTGAGGGATTCGCATTTCCGCTGCGCTCTGTGCGTTTCCTAACAGTTGGAATCGTCGTGCCGGTATCCGGACTACAGGGGAGGTGGTGCAAGTTATCAGAAGGGGGTGATGTCGTGAGAGTTCACCACGAGTCTGCCGCGTCAAGGGGGGGGGGGGATGGAGTGCCGGCATAGGCACTGCCGTTGTTAGAAGCTTTGTACGACATCAATAGAGGGTCTACTATGGTTGCCAGAGACTCCGATGGCCGACGGTGGCACCCCTTGGCCTCGCCAGATTAGGCTCGACTGAGCCAAAAAAAAAAAACACAGAGCCATCATGATGAAGAAGATGGCTTGTAGTGCCTAGGGACCTTGACAAACCCAATTTTGTATATATGCCCTTTTATCATGATTTGATTACATAAGATTGTGTATATGCCTTATTTGCATGATTTGTGTATATACCACTAGTATTTAACCTTTTACATTTAAATTTTGATAAATATTTTACATTTTAATAATAGTTTTATAAATACTTGGAACATTATATTTTATGTATATACCCTATTTACATTATTTGATTAAAATTAGGCTTTAGATATATACTCATATTTACGTGATTTGTATATATATACCCAGGTATTTAATCTTTTACATCTAATCTCTCATAAGTATTTCATACTTCAATAATAATTTTATAAAATAAATAACCATATTTATATTCTCATACTTATTATAAAACTTAACGAGCATATTAACAAGAACATTATCGAGAATCTTAACGAGCTGTTCACGAACATATTTGAGTCAAACATACCTCTTCTCATGTTTGGCTTGTTTATGAACCAAGTTTATTTTTTTTATTCAAGCTCGGCTCATTAACCTAATAAATGAGTTGAATTGAATTTTTATCGAGTTGAGCTCTGAGCTGTTCGTCGAACATATTAACTCGTTTACACCCCTAATTGGGTCCACTACTCTCAGCTCGATCTGAACCAATATTCTTGACTCCACTCTCGTGCTCAAGCTAGCTCTGTTCTTATCGTTCTCCACTTAACCTTTTGTTCGAGTGGGTTTTTGTTAAAAGAGAGCTTAGCGACCAACCCTAAATCCTCCTTCAATGTTTCGCTCCCCAATTTTCAAAGTCTCCATTCTCTGTCGCTTTCTCAACTTCCTATCTATCTTCAGTATAATGGAATTGACGATCCTTATATCCATCTGAAAGAGTTCATCTATAAGTCTTTGCCATTCCAACACAATCACCTTCTCATGGTCTGTCTCTTCAGATGGTCGTTAGATGGGCCAGATCTAGGATGGTTCTATTCTTTGTCACCTGAAGAAGTTGAGAATTTCAAGATCGTTCAAGCAAGGTTCATCTAGCAGTATTAAGAACGGGCCGGACCTAAGGACTCTATCATTGATCTATTGGTCGAGAAGATGAAGTCCGATGATTAGTTGGCGACCTATGCCGACCATACATATCCAAGGGGATATCCCAGAAGGAAAGTAAATATGATCATTGCCTATGCAACACTCACTCACATCTCATCACATCCTAGTTATGAATGACTTCACCTCTATACAACAATTTTATAATAAAGCTTGCTCTATAGAAACTCAACTTCAAGACTATAATGACCCGAAATTTTGGACCCAAACGAGACCCAAATTTCATATCGCCACCTACGAGTCTGAAGACTCGAAAGGGTTAGAAATGATCTAGAGAGATATACAAGTGACTAAGATAACTAAAACCAACTATAAAGTACAACAATAATATAACATGCTCCCAATTCACAAGTTAAGTACACAACTGAAGGACACACACCCCGATGAGGCATGCCAAGATAACGTACACCCTCCAAGCACATTACCTAGTCTGAGGTAGATGCTACTTCTCGTAATCTTGCAACTTGAATAGGATAGGGAGCCTCATGAAGAAGAAGGCTCAATAGTGATCCTCTGATCCACACACTCGACCATATAGCATCAGAGTAGAAATATAAATTCATGAATTAAATATAGAAAAATAAATTATGAAGCATCAGCAAGGACAACCAAGACACATGGACACAACCCAACGACCACTCAACTACACAACACCCCATTGCACACCCAACACACGTGACTCTCATAGTCATCAACCATAATGCGGAAACATTAGTACGATCAATCGGACTAAAGCACAGTCAAACACACTACACGGCAAAAGACCCTGCCAAACCACAACCCACCGAAACCACAAAAGCCAAGGTCACTAGCTACACGGTACCATATCGCACCCACCGCAAAAAAGAAGAAGCATCAGCACCACAACACGACAACAGCTCAGAACCCAATAGTAACACCAATGATTACGACACGATATCACACACACGACCTCTGGCAAGTTCATCAACACTTGCTGACCATAGGACTCCACACATAATCCAAGCTTCATTTAGATCATTCAGTTTATTAGCAGGGTTTAAGCTTTAATTTCTTAAAAAACCCATTCACCCCCTTGGGATTAGCTATAGTCTGGGCAACAACCTAACCCACTGCCTAGAAAATGTCAGGGCCAATGCACACACCAAATTGGCCTTATGGTAGGATAACAAACCGAGTTGATTGTGGAATTAGTTACTGATCTATAATTATAGTTGTTGATAGTGTCATCTAATGATTTTCTTTCACAACTTAGAATTTCGATGGAGGGTTTTTTTTTTTTATGATAATCAATCTCATTCACATTCATTCATTCATAGCTGTTACAGTAAGTGTAACATAGGTCGGCTCAGACTGAGGTGACCGTGGAGGGGCTTCTCGCCGAAGAGTGAGCCGAGACGACCAAGTCGATGAATTTCGTCTGAGGTGCGCTTGGCCGACGCGTGACGCTGATCCCGATCTCCCGACCTGACCTGCAAAGCCCGCCGAGAGGCCTCGACGGGGAGACACTGCGACGCTCTTGTCAGTTGCTAGCTGAGCAGCGTCGGAGTGTCTCCCCGCCGAGACCTCTCGGTGGGCTTTGCAGGTCAGGTCGAGAGATCGGGACTAGCGTCACGCGTCTGCCAAGCACGCCTCAAACGGAATTCATCGGCTTGGTCGTCTCGACTCACTCTTCGACGAGAAGCCCCTCCGCGATCACCTCGGCCTGAGCCGACCTATGTTACACTTACTATAACAATAGCAAATCATTATCATAATGAATTCAAATTTCATGGTATTCATAATGCAATTTAGGGTATATGATCATCTAGTACAAAATATTTATATAAACATGTTTTGATCCCATCGTAAGTAAAATGAACACATTCATTCGTGAAAACTCCATCTGAACCTTTGAGATGGTTTCACTCTTAATCAACCCCTTCAAAGTACTAGTTTAAATTTTAGAATCTAAAATACAAAATATTTGAAATTAATAGTTTGACTATTAAATGTTTGAAATTTTAAATGACTTAAAAAATTATGCCCTGATAAACAATTATTTTTTTGCATTAACAAATATAATAACATCAGGAGATACCAGAAAACAATTTTCCTTGCTTTAAACAATTTAAAACACATTATTTCCTTATAAAATTAATTTTTGAACAATTTAGCATTTTTAAATTTCATGACATGTGCCAAAAAATCATATACTTACACGAGGATTCCAAATCCTAAATTTTTATAATTTTTGACATCTGACATTTAGAGTTTTGTATAAATACTCAAAGAAAGGCATAAATACATTTAATGGTATTTCGGGGTATCGTGGCAAAGCCCCCTCATTTTCTTCTTCTCTCCGTAACCACCGTAACCGGCGAAACGTGGGGTGCCGGCAGAACGATTGCGGTCCCCCTGGGGCAGGATTGCAGACCCTTGGCGGCGCCGGACGACACCGCCGAGAGGCCCGGCTGGCGCCTGCGTGCACCCCGGCGTCTCTGTGCATGCGCAGGGTGCGCACGGGTGCGGCTCCCTGTGTGCGCTCCGTCAAGGCCCCGCCGGCCGGTTGGGGACCCCTCGGGCCTAGGCAGACCCTCTGAGCCTCGTCGGAGGGATCTCCGGCGCTTCCCCTGGTCGTGCCAGGGCTTGCACCGGCCGCTTTGTGGCTGTGTAGGAAGGCCCAGGACGGGCCCTCCCACCATCGGGAAGGCGACATGCTTGGCCGTCGGCGGGCCTGCAGCGACCTGCGCTAACATGCCCGGCCCTCGAAATCCCCTCCCTGTCATACAGGGGGCAAGATCCTGGCTGTGTGAGATGGCTAAATACCTGTTCTCCAAGCCGGTGCTTGCACGGGAGTCGGTCCACAAAAACCCAAAAAATCAAAAAAACAAGGGTGGTTTCGAGCCACCAGAGGTTTCCGAACCCCATACTCTGATGCCAGTCCTGGGTCTTGATCCCCAAAATCTCGGAAACACAACAGAATCAACAAGAACTTCTCGAGATCACTGGAGATTCCGATCGATACCTATGTTCCGAAACTTTACCAAGCAGACATTTGGCCTCTCCAACTCCCGATGTTGAATTCCTCACAGATCTTAGGACGCGCTCAGACACCCTAGTGTGTGGCCTCTGCCGTAGTCTAGACGGGTCGATGACAAGGGGCTTCCTGCTCCCCATACCCATGCCAATCTTTGATCTCCAACAAGAGAGGAAGATGGGAGAGATGGATAGGAGAGGATTAATGGAGAGAGAGAGAAATGAGGGCTTCCCCACGAACCTCCTTAGCTTTGTTTGATTACCCTCAACGCATGTCTATTGTCTGAAGCGGTTAGACATTACATTTTTAGACTGTTTGGTAAAGTCTCTTAATAGAAATCTGAAAAGGTGTCTTGTATCTTAAATTTCCTCTTAAAAAAAATGAGACCATGACATTTTTTTTGTTCAAATCGAGCCTTTCTCCGTCTCCCCCATCCTTTACGGCTCCTCCGCTGAGATCCTCGCCAAGGCATCGAGCTCCTCCGCCGAGATCCCTTTCCTTCTTCTTCTTCGCTCTCATCGCCAACTCCTGCCCCATCGTCCATCGCTGCTGCCTCTACTGCTCCATCGTCCGCTACCGAAGCCTGCGCCATAACAGACGATCCACTGCAGTCGAGCACGAAAAATTCCCAGAGGCATTAATGGAACCGGATGAGTCACCGGAAGAGGAGGGGGCGAATGGAGGAGAGCTGGAGGGAGGCGAGGCGGAGGAGGGGAGAGGAGGGCGGCAGGGAGCGGCAACGGGTTGCACTTGATGGAACGAGAGCACATCGGAGCGGAAGTGGGTCCGCTCGCCCTTGTCGCACCTAATGGCCCTCGGAATGCCCCGCACCGCCACCCCACAGGGCAGCACGAGGTCGCCCGCCCCGCCCCCCGGCAGACCAGACCCCCGCCAGTGGGGCCGCGCTTGCAGGCGGAGAGGCGGATGTCGTTGGCGAGGTCGTAGCCGTAGCCCAGCGCTCTCACGGTGCGCTCGGCCGCCACCTGCGGCGTCATGAGATGTGGCTCCAGCACCGGCATCCCATCCCTCCTCCTTGCACCCCTCCTCCGCTCCATTCCTTATGAAGAAGAAGGAGAGGGAAGAGGGAGGAGGGGGCGGCCGCCATTGGAATCGGTCCTTGGCAGCTCTTCCTTGTTCCTTCCGCTCGATCGCCCTCACCCCCACCTCCACGATAGCAACGCAGAGGAGGGGGAGGCGTCTGTGCAGAAGAAGATTCTGGATGCGCTTTGTGCCTGCAAATTTTGGGATATTTTAAGGATGTAGGGGTGTTTATCTAATATATAAAAATTAGAGATTTAATATGTATATTAAGATAGTTGAGAGATGTATATATAAAATTATGAGAAATAAAAAATAAATTTAGACATATTCTTAAGCATATAAGGATATTTATGTGAAATAATATATTAATTTAGATGCCATTTAAGTTGGTTATCAAACAACTCTTAATAGAAGTCTAATATATTTTAAGTACTTATTAAATTACAGATTTAGACAATAGATAGTAAATTAGACTTTAAACATTTTAAATAAGTGTTATCAAACGCCACCTTAGTCAGCTCCTGGAGTTTTTTCACTCTCACTTGGGGTTGGTATTTATACTCATTGCAATATTTGCATTCAACCTCTCAAGGAATCATTATTTATTAAATGCATCATTATCATATCAAATCTTATTATGTGTGATCCAATAAATTTAGTATCAAATTAGTCGTAGATCTATGAATTGTAAATTTACTGATTGCAGTCACTTCAAAGATCGCTCTGTAACCCCTAGATGACAGCAATATACATTCTATTGATATTTTTTGATCATCAATTATAGTGCAATTTATGTCTTTTACTTAGAATGTCTCAAATTGAATAATACTATCTAATACAATTGATTCAATCTTTCAATGACTTATAAACATCAGAAACTTCTTTCTAATTCTAGTTACCGCTCTGGACAGAGATGTTGGTCCACTTTTTGGTACAGCAGCAAGCTAACCTAAAGGGGGGTGAATATGTTTTCTGAAATCTGAAACAGAAACTTAAACACAGAAAATTAACACTTGAAAGTTTGGTTAGTTTAGTGTGATAAAGAGTAGCAGTGCGGAAGCAAATAAACAATCACACAAATGACACAAAGAATTTATCCTGGTTCGGCCCTTCCCACATGGAAGTCCTACGTCCAGTCCCCAAGCAACCTCTTGGGATTTCACTAACCAAGGGTACAGTCCCCCTCAAGGATAATACAACACCCAGCACCCCAGCTGGTCTTCTTCTCTTTCCCGGGCAAGAAGGCAGTCCACTTCTTTACAGGTCAAGAAGCCAACCTCCTGGTACAAACCCCAGTGCAGTTCTGCTAGACACAAACCCCTAGCTAGGTTCTACACTGTATACAGTCCTACAGCTGGACAGAAGTCTTTCTTAGAAAAGAATGAACAATGCTGAGAGTTCTACAGGAATGGCCTCTAACCAAAACTCTCAACAAAAGATTCTCCCCAAGAATTACAATGAGTACAGGGAGAATGGAGAAAGGAGAAGAAGCTTGGATGCTTGAGAGCTTCAGCTGCTTGAACACTTTTTCTTGGCTCAGGCTCTTTCTCTCTTTTCCTTTGAGTGTATGTGGCGTTGAGGTTCCTCACTGGTTGTACACTCCTTCAAAGATTTTCAGGAAAGCTCTGCTTTTTCTTCAACCTTGCTTCATCTTTTATAAGAGCAGCTTTTGAATGGATCCGTTGAAGAGATCCATTGGAGTTCTAGTTGTTGCTCATCTTCTCTTCATTTATCTTAATCAGACTCTGGTGGTCTTCGAGGTCTATGGTCATAGAAGAGAGTGTTAGCATTAAAAGAGTGTTTATGATAAATGGTGCATACCACTGTGTTTCTGCTAACATGATAAAAATAGTAATTCATATCTTTTTCTGACAGGACTCTGAAATACGCATGCAGCTTTTTCTGTCAGAAGATATTTGACTTTTCATTTACGCCAAAAAACACTTTAAACAATCGATGTTTAAATTTAATTGAATCGTTGTTTAAGTTATTTATCAAATCGTTATGATGAACACATCGTTATTTAAGTGAAAGCAAATCGATATGATGATCAAGTCGTTGTTTCACTTATCAAATCGTTATGACAAGTAAATCGATGTGCAACCAAATCGTTGTGAGAGCAAATCGTTGTTCTCACTTATCAAATTGTTATGGCGACCAAATCGTTGTGAGAGCAAATCATTGCACTCACTTATCAAATCGTTATGCAACTAAATCATTGTGAGAGAAAATCGTTGTTCTCACTTATCAAATCGATGTGAGACGCAAATCATTATGGCACTTAGCGAATCGATGTGAGAACGAAATTGTTATAAGAGTAAATCGTTGTTCTCACTTATGAAATCGTTATGAGAACCAAATCAATATGAGAGCAAATCGTTATTCTCACTTATGAAATCGTTATACGGTCAAATCGATGTTTCACTTAACGAATCGTTACATAATCAAATCGTTGTGTAACTTATCAAATCGTTTGTTAGTGAAATCGATGTGGCACTTTGAATAGAAATCGATGTATTTTAAATGAACATTGATTTAGCATTTTAGTGCACCGTATACAGCGATAATTCCAATAAATTTATATTTATTAGGAAATCATGATGTTAAATATATTTGATAATATTAATCATAAATTTTGTTATCATCAAAATATAAGGGTAAAATATAAGAGTGGTTCAACAAGAGCCTTTCACCAAGTCATATACATAGAAATATATCCTTTACATGTATGAGAGTAAGTGATTTTATCTTGTCACTCACTTACCTTTGCATGAATCGTATTAGACCCAATAACCACATGCAATCAGATTTATAGTTAAGGTCCATAGATATGTATCAAAGTCCTATTGTCCTGTATTCATGACATCTTTGGTGACTCAAGTTTGAAGACTACTTGCACCACTGAAATCACATAACTAATTCGGTAGTACATCTCGACTCGAGTGTCCTGTGTGGGTTGATTCAATGAACTTATTCAACTAATAAACACCTAAACATCTACCTAAAAGTCTCCATTTAGATGATTAATGAAATCAATCATTCTAATCTTATGAGCGGATAACATGTGTACTAGTCTATGCGGAAGCCATGATATCCACTCTCAATGAGTCCATTGATTAGGAATATTTTGGACTTATATTTATATAAAGACACTCTCAATTATCATAACTCTTTATAATTTATCATCAATTGTATAAGTCCATGGACTTGACCATTGATAAATACATATTTTACTTGTTTAGGATGAATAATTATAGGGATTAATTGCAAATTATTCATGACAAATTTGACATTTTCATGTAATTCGGTTCTTGCATAAAATTCAGCTAACCATGTTTTTAATTGAATTAATTAGAAGCACACTAAATGATGACTAATGGATCATTGAGTAATGGGCATGGCTAATAAGCTTAATTAGGCTAGCTGGTAATGGCCTCAAATGGGCTTGCAATGGATGAACTTAGCCCGAGTTCGTAGCTCTCTTGCAGAACTCAAGTTGGCACCTCCACCTCTTTAGCCAATCAGCACGCAAGGAAATGGCTGCAAAGATCTCCATGCTGGCGACGCAATGAAGAGAGTAATAAGCACAACCAAACGCCGCAAATTAAGGAAAAGAATTAGAAGGAAGGTTTTTTAAATTGGGCCATGCACATCTTGTTGTCTCCATGTGCAGGTCTATGGGTTGTTGCATAAGGGGATAGACAGTAGGTCCTCCCCAGACTAGCCCGCCGATTGCCTTTCTGCAGTTACACTTTTCTCCTTCGATTCCTGATCGGAGCTGTTGGGCTCTGTATAGATCAAATACCATTCCCTTGCTTCCGCCTGGTTACCTCGCGCCTGCCCTATTCCGTTCTTAGTTAGAAATTTCATTTTCTAATGGTAAGTGGTATTCGCCCGAGGGATGGACGATCCAAGATGGTGTCATAGGTGGTTAAACCCTTCACCACCATAAAGTTCGACAAGAAGGTTACAGCTTTGAGGAGCATACCGAGGGTCACCGGGAAGATTATCATCCCTTCAGGATGAGTCGTGCCTATTGAAGCCATAGAGAGTGGTGTGCACTGGCGAAGTTTTGTTGCAGTCTTCATTCATTTTGAGGAAATAGTCGTAGGAGAGGACATCCGACGCACTTTTGTTGTCAACCAGGAGCCTTCGCAAAGTGCAAAGATGGATGTGGCAAAGATTACGAGGGGGTAGTCGTGGGGGAAGATCACCCCTAGAGGTCTTCCTTGGAGAAGACCAACTCCTACACCCTCTGTTATTGGGGATCCGGGCTCTTCCCATACTGCTTCAAGTTGGCTGGCTAAGCGTATCATGTAATGTCGTGCGTTTTTTGGATCTTTGCGGATACTTGCTTAACGGGTTTGGTGGCCAGTGTATGGCCCATTAGCTTGTGTTTCAGGCATTCTCGCAGATTTTCGGGGCTTAGTGGGCCGACAGTTTGGGCTCGTAGCACCTGTTGGTTCACTGGTTGTGAACGCGACGGGGGTGTGCGTCGCGTTCAGGTTGTGACGGCTCTGGTGGTCACGTTCCTGTTGCCACTGTTTTGGGTTGTCGTCTGCATGCGCGCCGCGTGTCGCACACTGGGCGGCCATGCTGACGTCAACAGTGGGAAGGCGACTGCCTCCTACGTCGCGTTTAGGTCGCGACGCAGGGCTACATCGCGTTCCCAACCGCTGTGCATTTTTAAAGAAGGTTGGCCAGACAGAGCTGGGGCAAGCTCTACTCGGCCAGGGGGGCTGCTGCGGGGCTCTCTCGGGCGATTCGGCGTGGGTTTCGACGTGTTCTCGCCGCGAGGACATCGTGCGGAGTGGGGGAAACGTCGGGAGTTTGTGTTCTTCGCGGAGGTAGGGAGTTCCTACCCATTTTACGTTTGAAATTGTATGAAATGCATGTGTGGATGGTTTCTGGCTTTGAGAACAGTAGATACCATGTTAGGGTATCCATTAAAGCTTGAAAAATGAGAATTAACTATGGCTTGCATAGGTTGGGGTGGTAATCCAGAGAGAGGTTCTGAATTAGGGTTCCTGCCTGTGAAAGCGACGGAACCCTCTATCGCGACAAGGTCGCGACAGGCCGACCCATCGCGTTAAGGTTGCCATCGCGACATGTCGGGGTGTCGCGATCAGAAGGCGGCCAACCCTTCTGTCACGACAAGGTCGCGATAGCTTGTCGCGGCAGGACGACCTGTTGCGTTAGGGTTTTCTAATGCGACACATCGGGGCGTCGCGATCAGAAGGTGACACTGTACCCTGTCATGACCACATCCGAGTGAGCTCGTGGTGTTTGTTTTAACGGTATGATTATCTGATTATCGTTTAAGTATTGTGCATGGCAATGCTAGTGGTGCATTGGCACTTGTAGCGCTTGTAAAGCGTGTTGTTTGCATGTTGTTTACATGGCAAGGGTGGTGCTCACGAAGTGAGCATGCTTTTACGTGGTTGGCGTGTTGTGTACACAATTAGTGTGTAATGCACGTGGTGTTTACATGGTTTGAGTGTCATGCATGTGTTTGTATGGCTAGTGGCTCGATGTTATGATTATTGTGTTGGCCCTTTATGTACGGCAGTAAGGTAACCTAGAGAGGGGGTGAATAGGTTTTTCTGAAATCTGAAATCAAAACGTGAACACTTAAAAGTTTGGTTAGTGTTAGTGTGCCAGTCCCCAAGCAAACTCTTGGGATTTCACTAACCGAAGGTACAGTCCCCTTCAAGAACACTACAATATCCTGGATACCCCACCAGGTCTTCTTCTCTTTCCCGGGCAGAAGGCAGCCCACTTCTTTTCTAGGCTCAGAAGCAAACCTACTTCTTTTACAGGTTCAGAAGTAAACCTCCTGGAACAAACCCCAGTGCGGTTCTGCTAGACTTAAACCCCCAGCTAGGTCCTGTTGGTACAAACCCCAACAAGGTTCTGCTAGACACTAACCTCTAGCTAGGTTACACACTGTATACAGTCCTACAACTGGACGAGGGTCTTTCTTAGAAAAGAAAGAACAAACTGAGAGCTATTACAAGATGAACACTCAGGACTTAGCTCACAGTCATAGACTCTCCCCCAAGATTACAATGAGCACAAGGAGAATGGAAGAGAAGAAGGCTTGAAGGCGATAACGACTTCTGCTTTGAAAGCTTATGTAGATTTTTGGCTCGAGCTCTTCTCTCTTTCTCTGAGTGTTTATGGCGTGAAGGTTCTTCTCACAGATGTACACTCCTTGAAGGATTTTCAGGAAGGCTCTTGTCTTTCTTCAGCCATGCTTCATCTTTTATATGAGAGGCTTTTGAAAAGGATCCGTTGAAGAGATCCGTTGGAGTTCTACCCGTTGCTCATCTCTTGTCTTGATCACTCTTGTGGTCTTCGAGGTCTGTGAGCAGGGAAGAAAGTGTTAGCATAAAAGAGTGTTTACATGAAAGCTGTGCATGCTACTGTGTTTTTTCTTAACATGCTAAAATTGATAAGTCATATCTTTTTCTGACATGACTGAGAAGTTACATATGCAGCTTTTTGTCAGAAGATATTTGACTTTTCATTTAGGCGCCAAAAACACTTGAATATACAAGAGAAATCGATGTGAATATGACTTATAAAATCGTTGTTTATTTATAAGAAAATTGTTGCAAGATTATGAACAAATCGATGTGATCACTTATGAAATCGTTATGCAAGCAAATCGTTGTGATCACCTGAAGAAATCGATGTGATCACTTATGAAATCGTTACGAGACCCAAATAGATGTGAAACTTATCAAATCGTTATGAGAACGAAATCGATATGAGGGCAAATCGTTGTGGCTATAAAAGGAATCGTTCTGAGATCGATTTCTTAACAAATCGTTATGGCCACTTAGCGAATCGTTCTGAGATCGATTTCTTAACAAATCGTTAAGGCCACTTAGCGAATCGTTGTGAGATTGATTTCTTAACAAATCGTTAAGGCCACTTAGCGAATTGTTCTGAGATCGATTTCTTAACAAATCGTTAAGGCCACTTAGCGAATCGTTCTGAGATCAATTTCTTAACAAATCGTTATGGCCACTTAGCGAAGTCGTTGTAGCGCTTTAAAAAATCAATTAAAAACAAATCGATGTAGCGCTTATTAATTTTGGCACTTGAACTAAAATCGATGTATATTGATTAAACATCGATTTTATCATTTTAGTGCGCCATATTGCATCAATGTGAGACTCAGCATTTTGCTATGAGATTGATACGACTCAGATGAAACAAAATATTCAATAGTATTTAATCAACAAAAATATATATGAAATCATCATAAGTTTTGTTATCACCAAAATATAAGGACAACCATAAAGTGGTTCAACATATTGTAATATAACTTGTATAGTTATTTCGAGGTGATTGGGCAGTGAAGGTCATATGTGGACCTAGCCCTGGTTTATTGTTGTCTTTTGAAGAATATTTTAATGATTTATATAAGTAGTGAGTGTTGCCATAAAGGTCACAGAGTGACCAATGATAGGCAAAGTTGTGTTGCGCTGTTGTGATCAAAGTGTGTACTAGTGTGAGATGGTTTGGAGGTCACATGGTGATTGGTGACGAGCCAATTATGTTTAGTGTTTTATGATATAAGTTTCACCAAGGTGTTAAGTGATTGACATGGTTTGTGTGTTAGCCAAGAGTGGTGGTCCGGCGTCTATTCCTGAATACCTCTGCAGTTAGGTACCCCAGGTTCTGTGTGAGCCATGCACGTATGTTTGTTGTGCTTGGGGTTTGTCCCGGTACTTGTGTTGTACCGTCGAGGTCTGTGTCGTCTATCCTAGACACCCTCACTCCTGTGTTTGAGTTGTACGTCTAGCTGAGGGAAAGACGATAGAGGGCACCGACTTGTTAGAGTTTGTGTTTGGTCGCTTGTAGCGCACTCGTAGTTGGGGGTACAAACACCAGTAGTCGACACTGGTCCCCAGCTAGTCCTGTTTTCCAGTGCCTCACTTTAGGGAGCTTAGGCTACAGTCCCTAAAGGTGCCAGGCATGGACCTGCAGTTGTGTGTGACCTGCAGGTGTGGTGTTAGTTGGTCTCCACTGTTCTTTGACTTGTACTTGTGGAGTGGCAATTGGACCTTTCGTCTGTGACTGCGAGACTGAGAGGTAGTTCTTGTGTTATGTTATCTGAGTTGGATACTGGCATCATGAACCAGTAGTCCGTTCCCATATGGTGGTGTCGTTCCTTTCCGACTCGTGCTTTACCATTGGTGGTGGCTTATGTGTGTGACTCGTTGGTTGAGATTTTACCCGTTGAGGTGTGCCCTAGTATTGGCACAGTTGTAGTTGTGGTTAGTGAGTGGAGACTCACTGGTTGTGGTTTACTCCATGTGGTGTGCCCGTTGTTGGCACATGTGTTAAGGTTTTGCCCGTGGTGGCGTGCCTTGTGCTGGCACAGTTATATTTGTGGTTTCCATGGTGGTACCTCGTGATGGTAGGTACCTGTACCCTACGTGGGTACCTGTTTCTTGTGGTGTGCTGAGTACTAGCCTTTTTAGGTGTTGAAGTGGAGCTGTGCTTCATGGAGGTCGTGTTGTAGGACCTTCCACTTGCTATAATGTACCCTTGTAAGGGTAGCTTTTCGTTGTATTGTGATTTCGGGGTAAGGCGGACTAGCTTCTGGTTAGAAGACCTGTTACCCGTGCGCTTGAGTTTTCAGTGTTGGTACCTAGTGATAGTAGGTACTTGTACTCCTTGGGGGTTGGCTTTGTGTTGTGGTACGTTGTGTAAAAACCTTTCAAGTGTTGCAATGAACCACTGTTTGTGTGGAGGTCGTGAGATGTGACCTTCCACACGTGCTGTGTACCCTATTTAGAGTACGTTTCTGATTATTGTTCCAATGTGTGCTGGATTTGGCATGTTGATGCCAGTTCGGTTACCCTGTGTGGGTAGTTTTTCTGTGAGGCTTGTAGCCGAGGCAATGGTTTTCCTGTGAGACTTGAAGCCTAGGCAGTGGTCTGCTAGTAAGGCTTGAGGTTGAGATACTCCCAGTGGTTGGGCGGACTAGTAGTGTTGTGCTAGTCCTATTGTTACCTCTCGCTTTCCAAGGTTTACATTAATTGATATGTTTATGTTAATTATTGATTAATTATGGTTTAAGTAAGTAGGATGTTGTTTGGCTATTTGTGTGGCTAGTGAGACCCTTTGAGGTTGAGGTCTCTTCTGTTTAGTTGTTGTGGTGGCTTTGGGTGGTTCCCTACTGAGCTTGTGACTTGTTGAGGCTCAATTCCCTATAGTTCCTTTCAGGGCTTGCCGTGTGTTTGGCTTGCAGCGGGGTTGTGGCAGACTTGTACCACCAGCAGTAGTGTAGTAGTTAGTGTTGTGTGAGCTTGTGCTCCCTCGGGGTATGCCCCAGATAGTTGTACTTTTTATTTGGATATGTAATAATGTAATGGGATATTTGTACAAATATGTGAACAGATATGAGCACATGTACTTTCTTGTGTCTTATACTATTGTGATTTGTCTTTTATATTCTTACTGGACACGTGTGTGAGATATTCCTTGCGAGACTTCGATCCGTTCGCGGGAGACGGATCTATCGGGCATAAATATCCAGGACCGTTACATATCGTCTCCTCCCCTGCCGGGTGTCTCCTCCCAAAGCTTGTTCGCCCGTGACAACATTGATGTGGACACCTCAGGGACGATTATCAATCCCTTCGGGGGCCGGGTGGGGGGAGCGGGGCCGATTGGCGAGGTAATGATCCAGGCATCCATCGTGAACGAGTGCTTCGATCTCATCCCGGAGGTGGTAGCAGTTGTCAGTGTAGTGCTCGTGATCTTGGTGTCAGTGGCAGTACTTGTTCCTGTTGTGCCTCCATTAAGGGGTCTTCATGGGCTCTAGACGTCCTAGTAAATCTCAAAAACCAGTGTTGCCAAAGGTGTACCGGTCAAACCTCCTCAGAGGCTCCCTGTGATTAGCTCTGCGATTCTTCTTCTTCTCTGATTTAGGGGGCTGATCAGAGGGATGCTTTTTGTCTTCCACCCTTCCCTTTTCGGTACTATCTTGGCATGCGGAGTGGATCTTCTCATACTCGGCATATCTCAGCACCAAGGTCATGAGGTTGGCAGTGGTCGTTGGAGGCTTCAGGGCAAGCTTGCGTTGGAGGTCCTCGTTCCCAATGTCATTAATGAGGGCGCTAATAGCCAGAGTGGTATCGAGGCAAGGAATTCAAAGGACCTCCGAAAGCAACATGCAAAGTCCAACAGCCTCTCGCTGGAGCCTGCCTCATGAAGAAGAGGCTAGCGACTATTTTGGGGGGACTGCTTCCAGTTAAACTTTCTTTAAATAGTGTTGTGAGCTGGCAGAAACTAGAGATGCACCCAAGGGGTAGGGACCAAAACCTTGCTAGTGCAATTTGTGCCAAGGTGGTCATAAAGGCACGACATTTCATGGCGTCGGGTATCTCTTGGAGCCTCGGAGTGATCCGCAAGGTCTCCTACCCTAGCATACGGCTTCAGTACGGGGATCATAAGCTTTAACAGGAGGGGGGAGGGGCGTCTGGAACCTCCTGGGTGAAGGGGGACTCCTCCTCCTCACTGTCGAGGCAGGGCCTACGCTCATCTTGTAGGGCTTTGAGGTGGTGCTTCTGCTCCATAGTCCTTAACTCGAACCTCTGGAGGCGAGTCAATAGCTTGTAGTTGGAGTGTAAGAGGGTAGTGGGCGTGTCCTCCTTGGAGGGGGCCCTATGCGTATCCTCTCCTCCTCGGTGTGGACTGGACACATGATGTTGGTAGGCGTTCCTCTCCCCCTGTGGCTGGGAGGAGGCCTCTTGGTTCGCAGGCAAATTGTTGCAAATGATGTGTTTATCTTTCACAGTGAATTATCTGCTGACGATTTAGTCGCCTTACTGTGAGTCTTCAACTCGCAGGTCCCTGTTGGGGGCCCTCGAGAAGGGCCGCCCTCGGCAGTTCACCTCGACATCATCTCAAAGAGAACATCCACTTTGCTTTCAAGTGTGGCGAAATCAACAGGGGGCACAATGAGTTGTGGGGGGCCCCTGTCTGTTAGGGTGACAAGCACCCTCCAAAGTGACTTGACCTGCGTCATCATTGACATTAGGGTTGGCGTAAGTGCCAGCAACTGAGTGCGATGTGTTCGCTAGCTCACCTTCGACAGAGGCTTTTCCCTTGTCGCTGCATCTGTTGTTGTTGCTACTCCTTCGCACCATGGGGGCTTCTCGCTCTCGTTTCCACAGGCTGTGGCATTGAAGAGACATGAAATTTTCGTGTGTGCACCCCCCCCCCCCCCCAATATTTGAATTTATGCTAGAAATTTTAGACACATTTTTTCTATATATTAGTTATTTAATCTATTTTGTTAAAGATTACCCTTAACAATAAGAGAAAATCTAGAATCTTATTGAATAAACCAAAGCAAAAAGATAAGTTAATCTACAACAAATATTTCCCTTAGAAGCCAAAAATGAGTCTCTAGTTAAAAGTCAAGTAAGCTGAGCATTCTTTGGAAATCACATTTCGACTTCAGTTATACTTCGACTGAAGTTTAGCTTCACTTCGACTTTAGTTATACTTCAATTGAAGTTTGTCTCCAACTTCGACTTATGAACTTCAACTTCGACTTATGACCAACTTTGACTATGACTTCAACTATGTCTTTTACTTAACTAGGATCATCATAATGACTTTTCTATAGGGGTTTAACATGTGTCTTCTAAAGCAGGTTAAATCACATAAACTTTTTGCATGCGAGCCATGTGTCTAAAACCAAACCCTTCCTAAATGCATTTTGAGCCAAGTGTCTAACCCACCTTGTTTTAAACGAACGAATAGGATAATTTCTGCTTAAAAATATGGTGTCCTCATAGGAGGTTGGCATGGTTGCATGCAACCCCCAGAAGCCCAGTGGGAGGAGTTGGCTGACTAGCCTTGAAGAGGATGCTCATGGGCTGGGATCCATAATGCTAAAGGTAGGCAAGACCAGATCCTAGTTCCCCCCCCCCCCCCCCCCCCCCCCCAAGGCTTGAATCTGAACCCATCCTGATTCCACTATTTTGTTCATCCTTTCTCCATTATGAGACCATCTGTTATATCAAGAGTTCATGAATTCTCCATGTTTCGTGGTGTGCTCAAGTTTATGTTAATCTTTATAAATCTATCTTCTTACAAGTTTGAATATGATCTAATTTGTGCATGCTCTCTGTCAGTCTTAAGATTTCATTCAGAACCCTTTTATCCCTTCTCTATAAACCTTACTCCATGCTTTGCCAAGTTATTATCATAGTAAGACAGTGTTGTCTTAAAGAATAGTTTGGATTGCTTGTGATAAGCATCAATCACAAGTTATCAGCCGTAGGGTGATGATTTTGTAAACATATAGCTCAGGTTTGTTAGGGTATTTCAAGAAAAATCTTACTTTGCGATGTGTGTCCTACATTGTAGGTGGGCAATAAAATTCACAAGAAAAATCCTACACTTGTCAGGTGTGTCTTCTGTCGATGGGCAATCAATCCCCGCTCATGCATATGGGCAAGCTCTGATGTGCTGGAATGCCTAGATACTAAAGAATGAAAGTTTGAAACCTCTTTGAGAGTAGCTTTAATGCATGTCATCCTATGTTAAGAAACTCAATTTTATTGCTTTATGTTTGAAGAAATCTTTTATTAAGCAACTTTCAATGTGTTCTATATATGATCGTATGCTCTTTTTTGCTCGAAATTTGATTTATGATTAAGTGCATGATTAAGTTGTGACTGTTTGTCCTTCAGAATTAATCATTTGAATCCTTTTAGTCCTAACTTGCCTACTCAATCTTTTCGACTCATGTATTATCTTTTGTAAAAAAATTTAGATCAGAACACTTAAGGAGCTTTAAAGATTTGCATCTTAAGCCATTGCTGAACTCTGAAGATATAGAAAAGGAAGAAGAACCTTTAAAAGAGTTTTGTAATTAGCCAACCTTGGTTATATATTTAACTAGGCGTAAATTGTCACTGTTATGTACTATTTGAAAATGATGTAACAATTTGCATTTGTATAGTATTATGTTATGAGATTTTGATGATGAATGGCTTGCAGTTCATATACAGTGCAGAAGGTCCATCCCATAACGAGTGTGTTTGAACACCGTACATGTGACACCTCACCATAGCTGTGGTAGATGCGATTTGTGTATGTTCAAGTGGGGTGTTACATATTGTCTCATCTTCGGAGTTTTGTCATTTTTTCTTGGAAAAGGGTCCTATTTAGGGATAGACTCAAGTGTCCTCCTTTTAAGCACCCATTTATTCTCATTCCCTCCGATGTAAGACTAAATACCCTCTCTACGCAGTCCCCCCCCTTCGGGATGAGACTCATCACAGCCTTAGCACCGTGCCCAGAAAATCGTCGCTTGGCCATGGCTTGTTCGCTCAAGAGAGGTCTCAGTCGAAGGTCAAGGAACGACACTCCCAAACAAGACCGTAGGCCCCCCTAGCCCACCCCAAAAGGCAAGTTCAAATAGGAGTCCTAGGCGACCATCAAGATCCCTCAAACACCCCCACTAGGACCGCCGGGCTTTTGACCTCAAGGCATCCCGCCTCTAGGAGTGGATGGGAGGAAGCCTGGCATCCAAGGGACCCACCATATCAGGAATTGAGAGAGAGCGACGTCTAGGTCCTGGACCATAGTACCCCTTGAGAAAAGATTAGCAACATGAGAGTTAAGGTGATGGGACATTCCTAACACATAGAAATTGGAGCCTATCTCTCTACGCAGGGAGTCACCCCCAAAAAGGATGCATCATTATGCTTAGAGTCGCGTGAGAGATAGAACCCTCCCCCGCCCCCGTACCAAGTCAAGCACTTTGCACAAGGAGGGACATCTATCACCACCGTCCCCGTGTCTCCCCTGGCTCACGACAATAAGAGAAGGTACACTCTTATAAAATGTCAGAGAGAACCCTTCAGGAAAGATAAGCTCATACCACCCCTTTAAGAGTTTGTTTTCTTCAATGAAGAGTAGTCTTGAGCCGTCTAACAATCTATTTCTTTGCGATCATCTGTCTCTAACTTGAGCGTCAAAGAGGGACATATTAGGGAACATTCCCTGAGCCCTTTTTGACCTCGCCTTCAGCCTTGCAGGAAGGGGAGACCACCAACGAGCACGCGATCCCCCACCGTCATCGGTGTGTCTAATGGTTGACCCTAAAGGCCCAGAACCACCCCTCTTTAACCCTTATAACATTCTTGATACGGGTAGGTCTTGAGGTGCTCGACCTAGCCACACCTCGTCTGTCAGGTAGACCCCAATCAGCCAAAAAGGCCGAGCTAAGTCTTATGGTACTCCGACCTGAACGCTCGTCCGAACTACGTCTCCCATCCTTGGTAACAATGTATTTCCCAAGCTTTCCAAAGAATGACTCGTTAGACATGGAAAGGGAGTCCATCAAGGAAAAGGTCTGCAGATCACGATCACTGCCACCTATGGCCAGGGTCAGTCTAGCTAACCTGCCGTTTATGACCTCGGCTTGCGGAAATCAAGGGCACACTCGTAGCGGGATCCCCATGATCACTCCCAATAATCTCATTCGATCAACGCCTATAAAGAGAAGCAGAGACCATTTGCCCAAAGGTACACAACTCCTAGCAAAAGAACTCTTTTCTCCGACCTCCCGACCTAACTTGATCGTCGGAGTCTCTAACCACCGAGGAGTCTCGGTGGTCTTGCAAGTCGGGAGCTCGGCAACACCAGTCTCGTCATCAAGCTATCTTCTCTTGGGTCTGCTCGGCCTGAGCCGACCTCTTTGCTCAAGAAGCAACATTTGGCGACGTCTGTGGGAAATGTACAAAAAGCTTTCATGGCACCCAAGGGAAATATGGTGGCTCGTTCATCAGCTGACGAGATCGTCCCCGCTACCACTGTGGAAGAGGCCGTCAGAGGCAGTTCCGGCACCGGAGAGCAAGATTCGAACACCTCCTCTCATCTTGACTGCGTCGAGCAGATGATCGCGGGGCTTCATCAGATGCTGGCCCGAACGTAGCAAAACTAACAGGCGGTGGCGGCTCAAGGAGAGGTTGCAAGTCACCCGATCACCCCCGCGACAGTAGTTCTCGATGACGTCGGGCCCGCAGAGGTCCGGGCTGCTCCTCCAGCAATGTCGGCTAGCCATGATGATGTCCAAGCAGCGGCACCCGTACTCTGGGTGTCAGTTCCTCCGCATGTCCCAATGGTGCTCGCGGCCTCCGCCGCGGCAATGGAACATGACGTTCCCAGGGCAACCGAAGTCGACCACTACCCGGCCAAGTTGACACCCGCCCCGGCGAGCCTACTACAGACGGAGCCTCGGTGGAGGAATGACCTCCAAGAGATGAACAGAAAAATCGAGGCCCTGCAACGTGGCTCCCGTGTTCCCTCGGTGGCGACGCTATTGTCCACCTCGCCGTTTGTCGAGGAGATTACCTCGGCCCCAGTCCCCAGGAAATTACAACTCCCAAAATTCCGACGGTACAACGGAACGACTAATCATGTTCATCACCTTGATAACTTCCAGGGACAGGTCGAGATGGTGAATATATCTGATGCGTTGAAGTGCCGAGCCTTCATGTCCACCCTTGACGACGCAGCGCTGCAATGGTTCAAGGTGTTGCCAGCACGATCGATGACGAGCTTCCCCGACCTGGCGCAATGCTTTCTTGACCATTTCTACAACACGGTGCAGCACTCCTTGTGCATCGACGATCTGTGGCTCGTCGCGCAGAAGGAGGCCGAGCTCTTCTGTGACTACGCCAAGAGGTTCCAGCTCGAAGTTATAAAGGTGGTAGACCACAACCTGAGGACTGCCATCAACATCCTGACAAGGGTATGCTCCAATGCGCAGTTCGTAGCCTCCATCGCCAAAAAGCCACCTGTGAGTCTCTCCAACCTCCTTTCTAGAATGCAGAAGTACGTGAGGTTGGAGTCCACCCTCGGTGCAGTTGGCAAGCTTGGGCGCCCATCCGAGCTGGGGACCACAAGTGGGGCACCAACACAGAAGAAGCCAAGAAGAGAGGAGCCCGCGGCGCACGGGGAAAGGCGGCCGGATCCGAGCCGCCGACCAGATGAATCCTGCCGCATCAGGGATCTACCCCAATTCGGCAGGCTTCCCTCCGAGATCCTGCCCATCATCAAGAAGCTTCCGGAGTTTCGGCATCCCGAGCTGATGGCTAGGCCCCCGTCGGGGCGTGGAGCCAACCTATATTGCGAGTACCACAAGGAGTTCGGGCACACTACCGACCAATGCCAGAGCCTCAAGGTGGAGATCTCGGAGATGCTGTGACACAGCATCATCGAGAAGGACGTCGTGGACGGGCGACCAAAGGTGCACAAGGGGGCAAAGGGGGCGGTGCTGGTCCTAGCTGGAGGCTCGGCAGGCGGAGGTGACAGCGGAAGGAAACAGAAGGCATATGCATCGGCTGCAGGTTCGGGATTTAGTAGGCCGACACCAAGGTCCCGGGGAGTTATTACTTTTTCCGAGGAAGATGTAGCCGGGCTCAGCCTCCCCCATAATGACACGCTGGTTATACATGCCGATGTCAATGGGTATGATGTACACCGCATTTTAGTTGATAATGGAGCCACACCAGATGTCCTTTTCTATGACTGCTTTGTAAAGATGACCAACCTGAGCTCCGAGCTCAAGCCGGTCGCTACACCCCTCTTTAGGTTTAGCGGGACCCCCGTGAGCACCGAGGGGTCGATCAAGTTGAAGGTTACACTTGGCACCCGACCGTGTCATGTAACGGTTGAGGTCGACTTCCTTGTGGTAAAAGTGAAGTCAGCCTACAACGCGATTTTTGGTCGGGGCCTCTTGGGAAAGTTAGGAGGAGTCCCTTCTACCTATCACCAGAAGCTGAAATTCCCAACGCCGAACGAGATAGGCGAGGTTGTAGGGAACCAAACCGAGGCCCGTCAGTGCTATGTAAACTCAATTAAAGCAAAGGAGCCAATCGTTTCTGAGTATAAGCCTGTCCTTGATGAGAATGCAGAAAGGCATGAGCCGGCCGAGCAGACGAAACTAGTAAAAGTTGCAAAAGGGTTTTAGTGGTCGGCACCAAGCTTTAGAAGCTGAAGGCTGAGGTGGTCGATTTCCTCAAAGGAAGTACCGACGTCGTCGCGTGGTCGGAAGACAACCTCTCGGGGATCGACCCGGAGGTTATTCAACATCACCTAAACGTGGACCCCAAGGTCCGACCCGTACGGCAGAAGAAGCGGCCATTGTCGGCCGATCGACAAGAAGTGGTGGACGGCAATCTCATGAAGTACCTGTGCGCTGGGATGGTTCGTGATGTCTTCTACCCTGAGTGGGTTGTGAACGTCATCCTCGTGAAGAAGGCGAACGGAAAATGGCGCATGTGCGTGGACTTCACCGACCTAAACAAAGCGTGCCTGAAGGATAGTTTCCCGCTTCCCCGCATTGACTAGCTCGTCGATTCTATGTTAGGGCATGAGTTTTTGAGCTTCCTCGACACCTACTCCGGATATCACCAGATCAGAATGGCCCCAGAGGACGAGGAGAAGACATCCTTCACTACAGAAAAAAGGTCTGTATTGTTTCACTTGAATGCCTTTCGGACTCAAAAATGCAGGGGCAACATACCAGAGGCTCGTCAACATGATGTTCGAGCGACAGATCGAGAAGACGATGGAGATATACATCAACGACATTCTGGTGAAGAGTCGGCGAGCCGAGGACCATGTTTGAGATCTGGCCGAGACGTTCGAAGTATTGCGGCAATACGAGATGAAGCTGAACCCCGAGAAGTGCATTTTTGGTGTACGAGCAGGGAAGTTCCTCGGCTACCTCGTCTCGAGCCGAGACATCGACATCAACCCCGACAAAGTACAAGCGATCATCGACATGATGCCCCCAAGAACCGTCATAGAAGTGCAGAGGCTCAACGACCGGATTACCGCCCTGAGCAGGTTCATGTCCAGGTTGGTGGAGCGGTGCAGGCCTTTCTTCGAGGTACTGAGAAAAGGACGGTTCGAGTGGACCGAGGAGTGTCAGAAGGCCTTTGACAAGCTCAAAGCATATCTGGCCCATGTAACGACCCGACCCTCTAGACCCCCACCAGGGTCCAAAGTTCGTGTCGCCACCTACGGATCCGAAGACCCGGAAGGGTTATAATTAATAGTCTAGTGAGATATGAACTGATTTCCAATAACTATAACAATCTGTACAATATACAAAAGTTTGAACAACGTGTCCCAAACAAAAGCACAGGTACAAGAAGAAAGGTGCAGTCCTTAAGGGGCATACCCCGAGGACTTGCAAAACACAACTCTCAGCTCACTTGGATACAAGAGCTCACAACACTCGCTCTCACTGCTGCTGACAACAAACGGTGCCACCACCGCCTCCGCAACCCGTCCGACACCGAGCTCCTGCGACGACGAGCCCCTAGCTGAAGGAAGTAGGGGGGGGGGGGTGAGCCTTGCGAACAAGGCCCAGTAGGGATTACCAGTCCCTCACCGGCCAGAGCAGCAGGAACTCCGAAAATAGGAAACTACACTATAAAGCTGTAAAGCGAGGAACACCTACAGTATGGTACTACTAAGCAGCGGAAGAGAACAGTACAACGCCATGACCACCAACCAAGGCCGTGGCACACACATGACTCCCGCAGAAACCAACAGAGTCGGGCACAAAGCGGAAGCAGTGCTCAGCACACCTGCCGAGACCACGGAACAACCAAGTGAGAACGATGTCTCACCACAAGCACAACCACCTCAGACCTCTACAAGGTCGAGGGCCAACAAACAGAACCACCCTGGACCCCGGACACGCTGCCAGGTCGGGAAGCTACACACGTCGGTGCCATCACAGGCTGGCACCCAAGAACGGGACCACGGAACCGAGAGAACACTGAAGCGGGAACCACCAGAAGCACGGGTCTGCCCAAGGCTAGACCAATGACGCCCACGGAAACTAGGCACAACCGGCTATAACCACCGTGCAAGCTCGGGCAACGAGGAACACTTGGAAACGTCGCGAGGAAACGTCGTCACAACAACAGCAACCAAGCCACCGCCGCTAGCAGCCAAGAGGGGGACCCGTAGTCTACGCGCTCTGCTCGCTAGCCTAACTCCTGCCTCCACCCCTGCGAAGGGCGAGACACAGACGCCACAGAAACACACCAACTCACGCAACACCGCAGCCTGGCCAAGCTGCGGCCTCACGCCTGGCACCACTACGTGGCTCCGGAACCAACGCAGAGAGAGGCAGTGAGACAAAGGACTGTCTGGTCTGCGCCAGGAAAGAACTCCGAACCCCTCGGCGTCCCAGACCCAGACAAGAGAGCTCTACAAATGACTCAGCACCGCTGTCCAAACCTCGTTTTCCCCTCAGCTCCAGAGTCCGCTCACGTGGGCTGCCAACTCGAGCACGCTCGTAGCCTGGAGTACTCCCTCAACAGGCTCCCGAGGACGGGGGTCCTAGGCAATGGAAACAACCTCTGAACGGGACAAGCCCTCAAGTGCCAAGCACCGGGTGAACAGGCGGGGCAATCACCATAGAAATGGCACAACTAGCTTGTAACCAAGACAAGCCCAGTAGGCACGGGCACACACGGCACCCCTTCCAGAAACCCCGGAAGGGCCGTCGGCCAAAGCCGGCACACCCGGCACGGCACGAGAAGTTGGAACACCATGAGGCAGAACAAAAGCCAGAACAACCTAATCGCGACCACAGGTGTGTTGCCTTCAAAACAGGAAGGCGACAGCCAGCCTGTCGCCACCAGGTCACGACGACCAGGGGGCCGCCTTCTGATCTGAACGCGACATATCGACCTATCGCGTTCAGCGTCAGAAGGCCGGACCCCAGGCGGGGCCACCGGCCCACGGCCAAATAGCACAAGAACAGGAAGGCGACAAGGGCATCGTCGCTACCCCCAAAGGTAGAACGCGACGATCGCCAGGTCGCAACCGCGAAGGCGACAGCCAAGGGGCCGCCTTCAAAACAGAACCCAGAATTGAAGCGCAGAGGGGAACGCGACGGCCAACCTGTCGCCACCCAGAAGGCGACAGGTTGCACGTTGCCTCCAGACTGGTATCGCGACAGCTATCCTATCGCGATCACAGACTGAGCCCCAAACCGAGCATGGGGGCCAACAACGGTCCCCCAAGCTACCACACAAGCACACACACGGGGAGGGGAGCATGGGGAAAGCTGTAAATCTAACTACAAAACCCCGAGGGCTCCCGATCCACCCGGATGGGACAGGGCACAAGAAATCCCTACCTTAGAACGGAGAAACCACCCCTCGAACCCTCGCGGTCGGTTGGCCACCTCCTCCTCGCTCCACACACACGCCGCCGCTCTGCACGAGCTCCCGGCCGCTCCACAGCGCCGGATCGCCGGAGGGAGCCCTCCACCGCCTGAGAAGAGGGGAAAAGGGAGAGAGGAATAAAAGGGGAAGAAAGGAGGGGCCAAAGGCCTTAAGCCCTCGGAACCTGAGAACGCGACAAGATCCATGTCGCGATCACAATAGGAACGTGACACCCGACACGTCGCCTTCTCAAAAGTTCCGAAAAGACCTCTGACAGGTCGACAGGTGCCAGACCACGTGTCACGCACGTAGGCGCCTCAGGTGAACGCAATACCTAGCATGTCGCCTTCACGCCTGCGATGCGGACACGTGGCACACAACCACTGCAACAACCAGAAGGCGACAGGGAACATGTCGCGTTCAGAACACAACACCCCTGCCCGACGCGATCCCAAGATCAACGCCAAGGCACACAGAACCCGAGGAGTTACACCAAATGCGACGAGAAAGCGACGCACCCGAGCATCGCGACACAGATGACTGTAGCAGTGGACACCCACGCCGCGACACCAACGCATCGCCCAGCCTGGACGCGTCAGCGACCAGTCATCCCAGGCGCAGGACGGAAAGCCGGGAAACTGGGTCTTACATTCTACCCCCCTTAAAACAATTTCGTCCTCAAAATTGGGACAAGCCCAAAAGATCCTGAGGTACGAAATGAAGCACAGGGAGCAAACGTAAGACCAACGCAAAAAAGCCACTAAGTCTCAACACGACTTCCTCGTGGCAACAATCGCACAACCAAACACGTGCGAAGCACACGAAGCCGGAAAACCAACGGCTGAGCCAACGGGCTCCAAACACACGGGTGGAGCACACAACCGAAAACTAATGGCTCTCTAGTGCCCAAATGGAACGACAACTCCACAGGTGCTGAGCAACTCCAAATTCGGCCCGAACAGCAGGAAAAGCCAGCCGAAAACTACATGGCTGCAGCCACCAACAAACCTCGCTGTTGGGACCAACAGATCAACAACCCACTATGTCGTCGGCAAAACCTGACAGAGTGCACAGTTGCTGACAGCAACGCGAGAAACGCCTGAGAACCAACCACATGTCTCAGGGGAACGGCCTCGCGCTACTAGTAGCAGCTAGCACCGGTCACCAGCCCAACTGAGAAGCCACGCGAGCGATGAGAACCAGAGCAACAACACGCTCGCGGAGGATCCGCAACACACGGAACAACGACCACTGTCACCACTAGGTCTCACCCAGACCTTCCTCGCGGTCCAATAGGGATAGCAACACATGCGGAGAAACCTCAACATGCGAAAATGGTATCCACTGTCACCACTAGGTCTCACCCAGACCATCCTCGTGGTCCGACAAGGACACCAAACACACGCGGAGCCACAGCACTGGGAGACCACATGCTCCACAACGGGGCACACCGCGACGGAAGCACGGAAGACGTTTGAGGTCAAGCCAGAGCCGGACACCTCCCAACGTCGACAAACCACATGGTCGAGTACTAGCAAGCCGATAGACCTCACTGTCACCGGACGAACCGATAGGAGACTCCGCCATCGGCTTCCAGACTCACCAACGCCACGCACAACCACACGGGAAGCAAAAAAACCACTGAGGTCGAGGGCAATATGTCAACCTCAGAGAGACCCAGACCGAAGCAGGGTACCACAATCGCACACACTCGCTCCGCAAGCGAGGGGGAAAACTGGGACACTGGCCACGACCAGAGCCTGGTGTACCACCGATAGGGCTATCTAGACAAGGCAGAGTAGCCACCCCACAATGGTATCGGTACAACCACAAGGCACGGGCCAACACAAAGTGTCCCAGGGTAGAAAGCTCAACGCCTCCAACACTGAGCAAACTCGTGAAACAACGCACGAAGCACACGAACAGACACACGGCACAACATAGGGTGCTATCACAAGCTAGCACCGGGAGCTAACCAGGGTACAACACAATGCACCAGGGCTCCAGACGGCACAAAACCGAAACACTCGAGCATGAGCACACGGTGCTACCACAAACACCAAAAGTAAACAAAGTGCAACCCAGGTGCACCAGCGGCCAAGCAACACTACGGCTAACAGCCTACCGAAAGCCACACGCCAAGAACCGCAAGCCTGAAAGAGCGCAACAGGCCACGTCGGCCCCAGCCCTTGAGGCACAAAACACAAAGCATCGGAGAAAATGCTCAAGGTGCAGCACACACAGTGGCACCAATGGCCCGAGACGACATGGGCCCCACCGAAGGGGACTCTCTACCAGAGACCCACCACGGAAGACACGGAAAGTCGACAACTACTACTTCAAGAGTGTGACAACCACGTACGCTCTAAAAAGAACACAAAACATGGAGCACCGACTCTGCCACACAGGGAGTGAAAACCGCAGCAACTCCCTAGTGCGCAAGAGCAAGAAGCACCACCTCTATCACGACTGATAGAGAGGCCAAACACCAAAACGACGGCAAGAATAGCCTCCAAGGCACAAGCAGAGGCACCACCGAGCATACAACGGAACAATGCTTGCACGAGCAAGCCAATCACGAAAAACCAATGCACAGCGGAATAACGCTCACACGAGCGGCCCAACAAGAAAATAGTGCTACCTCGCACCAAACCAACAGGGACCCAATGCCCTGAATTGAGCCTGGCAGCTAGCGAGAAACCATCACAGCGACGATCGGCACGAACAGGTCCACCGACCCACGGTGCCACAAGGAAACGACAGCATGAGGGGAGCAACCAGCTCAACCCAAAAACAACTCAAGGGAAGATGAATCCACCAGAAGGTCGCAACGATGCGCACCCCGGTGACACAACACCACAGTGGAGCACCACCACCCCGAGCAACCCACGAAAAGTAGAGGAAGGAGACACGCACGAGTCTCTTCCACACGCGAGAGGCAAAACCACAACGCGAGACTGACACTTCCATACGAAGCATAGCCAGCCGAACACCCACTACACTCACCAGACCACCATCTGGGAGAGCACGCCGGGCGCAAGAACAAAGCAGACCACCCGAGCCACGGGGACACACAAAGTCCGCCAGCACAGCCGAGAAAACTTGGAAATGAATGACAAGACAAGCTGGCCGACGCAACAGCCAAACACACGGCCAAGTGCATGACACCTTGACCGGCAACGCCCAAGCAGACTATAACACAGACAGTCCGACTGGCAGCAACGACAACTCATCTCCACAGAGAGAGAGAGAGCAATGACAATCAAAACAACACGAAGCAGTCTTGGGGAGAACCTCCACCAAAAAGCGCCAAGATCCGTCCTGGGAGAACCTCACCAGAACGCGGCCCAACCAAACGGCACACTTCGAATCACAGGGGCAACACAACGGTGGCCCGAAACAAACACGAAGCACTCCTGGGAAGAACCTCCACCAGAAGCGACAAAGGGCGATCCTGGGAAGAACCTTCACCAGAATGCACAACCCAAATGACCAAACAACACGGACCATTAGGAAGGACACTGCAGTAAGCACAACTGCAGAAGCAACACAAGCCGGTCCTGGGAGAACCTCCACCAGAACCACCAAGGCACCGCTCTGGGAAAAACCCTCCAGAACGCGCCAGCCAAACCAACAGCGCACCTTAGACTCTGAGGTGGCACGACAATAGCAGAAACGAGCGAGGAACAGTCCTGAGAGAAACACTCACTAGGACAACAACAAATAGTTCTGGGAAACCTCCACCAGAACACAGGGCAACCAAGCGATGCACCTCAGCCTAGAGGGCAACGCAACAACAACCAGAAACGAGCACAATACAGTTCTGGGGAAACCTCACTCCCGCTAGAACCAACAGAGAAGAACTCCGAGAGCACCTTGCCAGAGCTCACAACCAGTCAGCGCTAGGCTGACAACGACTACAGACAAGTGTCGCAACGCTCAACTAGCGATGCAACACGGCACACAAAGCACCTGCTCAGCTCAGCATCCCGAGCACAATGCACAGGCACACAAGGCCAAACACACAACAACCACAGCACACACCCCAACAACAGAGGGGCAGCCAACAAGGCAGGGACACCTTCAACCAGTTCCACAGGCAACAACCCTGCACCGGTGAAGGCCACACCACACGCAGGCTCTCTCATCCTTCGCGATGCACACAGGCTCAAATGCGCCGAAGACGACCAGGAGCACTGCACCTGGACTGGCTCGCAAGCGTCCTCCACACAAGGAAGACCACTGCCAGCGAGTCCAGCGCCAACCGCGCCGCTACGGCAAGAACACACCGAGCGACCACACTCGCCACGCACGTGGCACAATAACAACTGCAATCTGCAACACGCGCACGAATCATGTAGGGAAGCCGCACACCTGCAAAACATTTGAAAGCACAAGCCTAACACTAGTCGGACGGTGTCAGCAGCGCACTAGTACCTTCCTTTGGGACAGCTATAGTAATTAACTCCTTACAAATCTCAGTAGACCCTCTCTCTGATACCAACTGTAATGACCCGACCCTCCAGACCCCCACCAGGGTCCGAAGTTCGCGTCGCCACCCACGGATCCGAAGACCCGGAAGGGTTATAATAAATAGTCTAGTGAGATATGTACTGAATTCCAATAACTATAACAATCTGTACAATATACAAAAGTTTGTACAACGTGTCCCAAACAAAAGCACAGGTACAAGAAGAAAGGTGCAGTCCTTAAGGGGCATACCCCGAGGACTTGCAAAACACAACTCTCAGCTCACTCGGGTACAAGAGCTCACAACACTCGCTTTCACTACTGCTGACAACACACGGTGCCACGACCGCCTCCGCAACCCGTCCGACACCGAGCTCCCGCGACGACGATCCCCTAGCTGAAGGAAGTAGGGGGGGGGGTGAGCCTCGCGAACAAGGCCCAGTAGGGATTACCAGTCCCTCATCGGCCAGAGCAGCAGGAACTCTGAAAATAGGAAACTACACTAGAAAGCTGTAAAGCGAGGAACACCTACAGCATGGTACTACTAAGTAGCAGAAGAGAACAGTACAATGCCATGACCACCAACCAAGGCCGTGGCACACACATGACTCCCGCAGAAACCAACGGAGTCGGGCACAAAGCGGAAGCAGTGCTCAGCACACTTGCCGAGGACACAGAACAACCAAGTGAGAACGACGTCTCACCGTAAGCACAGCCACTTCAGACCTCTACAAGGTCGAGGGCCCACAAGCAGAACCACCCCGGACCCCGGACACACCGCCAGGTCGGGAAGCTACACACGTCAGTGCCATCACAGGCTGGCACCCAAGAACGGGACTACGGAACTGAGAAAACACTGAAGCGGGAACCACCAGAAGCACGGGTCTGCCCAAGGCCAGACCAACGACGCCCACGGAAACTAGGCACAACCGGCTATAACCACCGTGCAAGCTCGGGCAACGAGGAACACTTGGAAACGTTGCGAGGAAACGTCGTCACAACAACAACAACCAAGCCACCGCCGCTAGTAGCCAAGAGGGGGACCCGTAGTCCATGTGCTCTGCTCGCTAGCCTAACTCTTGCCTCCACCCACACGAAGGGCGAGACAGAGTCGCCACAGAAACACACCAACTCACGCAACACCGCAGCCTGGCCAAGCTGCAGCCTCACGCCTGGCACCACTACGTGGCTCCGGAACCAATGCAGAGAGAGGCAGTGAGACAAAGCACTGTCTGGTCTGCGCCAGGAAAGAACTCCGAACCCCTTGGCATCCCAGACCCAGACAAGAGAGCTCTACAAACGACTCAGCTCCGCTTTCCAAACCTCGTTTTCCCCTCAGCTCCAGAGTATGCTCATGTGGGCTGCCAACTTGAGCACGCTCATAGCCTGGAGTACTCCCTCAACAGGCTCCCGAGGATGGGGGTCCCAGGCAACGGAGACAACCTCTGAACGGGACAAGCCCTCAAGTGCCAAGCACCGGGCGAACAGGCGGGGCAATCACCATAGAAACGGCACAACTGGCTTGTAACCAAGACAAGCCCAGCAGGCACGGGCGCACATGACACCCCTTCCAGAAACCCCGGAATGGCCGTCGGCCAACGCCGGCACACCCGGCACGGCACGAGAATTCGGAACACCACGAGGCAGAACAAAATCCAGAACAACCTAATCGCGACCACAGGTGTGTCGCCTTCAGAACAGGAAGGCGACAGCCAGCCTGTCGCCACCAGGTCACGACGACCAGGGGGCTGCCTTCTGATCTGAATGCGACATATCGACCTGTCGTGTTCAGTGTCAGAAGGCCGGACCCTAGGAGGGGCCACCGGCCCACAGCCAAATAGCACGGGAACAGGAAGGCGACAAGGGCATCGTCGCTACCCCCAAAGGTAGAACGTGATGATCGCCCGGTCACAACCCCGAAGGCGACAACCAAGGGGCCGCCTTCAAAATAGAACCCGAAACTGAAGCGCAAAGGGGAACACGACGGCCAACCTATCGCCACCCAGAAGGCGACAGGTTGCACGTCGCCTCTAGACTGGTATCGCGATAGCTATCCTGTCGCGATCACAGACTGAGCCCCAAACCGAGCATGGGGGCCAACAACGGTCCCCCAAGCTACCACACAAGCACACACACGGGGAGGGGAGCATGGGGAAAGCTGTAAATCTAACTACAAAACCCCGAGGGCTCCCGATCCACCCGGATGGGAGAGGGCACAAGAAATCCCTACCTTAGAATGGAGAAGCCACCCAACGAAGGGGCCCTCGCGGTCGGTTGGCCGCCTCCTCCTCGCTCCACACACACACCGCCGCTCCGCACGAGCTCCCGGCCGCTCCACAGTGCCGGATCGCCGGAGGGAGCCCTCCACCGCCTAAGAAGAGGGGAAAAGGGAGAGAGGAAGAAAAGGGGAAGAAAGGAGGGGCCAAAGTCCTTAAGCCCTCGGAACCTGAGAACGCGACGAGATCCCTGTCGCGATCACAACAGGAATGCGACACCCGACACGTCGCCTTCTCAAAAGTTCCGACAAGACCTCTGACATGCCGACAGGCTCCAGACCACATGTCGCGCGCGCAGGTGCCTCAGGTGAACGCGACACCTGGCACGTCACCTTCACGCCTGCGATGCGGACACGTGGCACACAGCCACAGCAACAACTGAAATGCGACACAGGGGCCATCGCCTTCCCAACCAGAAGGCGACAGGGAACATGTCACGTTCAGAACGCGACACCCCTGCTCGACGCGATCCCAAGATCAACGCCAAGGCACATAGAACCCAAGGAGTTACACCAAATGCGACGAGGAAGCGACGCACCCGAGCGTCGCGACATGGATGACTGTCGCGGTGGACACCCACGCCGCGACACCAATGCGTCGCCCAGCCTGGACGCGTCAGTGGCCAGTCATCCCAGGCACCAGATGGAAAGCCGAGAAACTGGGTCTTACAGCCCACGTACCTACACTTACAAGCCGGTGGCAGGGGAAGAGCTGTTGTTGTGCATCTCTACAACAGCCCACTCAATCAGCTCGGTGCTCATACGAGAAGAGGACCCGAATCACCTCCCAGTATACTATACAAGTAAGGCATTACGAGGAGCAGAGCCACGCTACTCTGACCTGGAGAAGGCATGTAAGACCCAGTTTCCCAGTTTTTCGTCCGGTGTCTGGGATGACTAGCCACTAACGCGTCCCGACTGGGCGACGCATTAGTGTCGCGTCAGGGGTGCCCGACGCGACAGTTATCCCTGTTGCGACGCTGGTGTGCGTCGTATTCTTGTCGTGCCTGGGTTGCCTTTCGCGTTCTTATCATGATTGGTCAACGGGTCGCGCCAGTGTTTGTCATGTTCCGCTGTCGGTGGTCTGACGCCTGTCAGAGTGGCAGGTGTGTCAGTAAGGCCTGTCGCGTTGTCGCGGCGCCCTTGGGGGGTGCATTCTTGTCGCGGTCCATTGACCCGTCGCGTTAAGGTTCGTAACGCGACGGGGTGGTCCGTCGTGTTCTGGGTGCCAGGGGATTAAGGCCCTGGCCGGCTACCCCTTTCCCCTCTCTCTCCTCTTCTCCCCTTTCCCCTCTTCTCCGGCGATGGGGAGGCTCCCCTCTGGCGATCCGGGCATGGAGTGGCCGGCGGCTCGTGGCGGAGCGTGGGAGCGGTGTCGTGGAGCGAGGAGGAGGTGGTCATGCGTTGTGAAGGCCCTTCATGGGTTCGGCTCTTTGTGAAAGGTAGGGATTTCTTGTGCCCTTCTTGATCCGGGTGGATTGGGAGCCCCTCGTGCTTTCTAGATAGATTTACAGCTTTCCCCCATGCTCCCTCCCCTGTGTGTGCATGTGTGTACCTTCGTGGGTGATCCGGGATTGAGGATCCCGCTGGTCTGCCTCCCGGCTGATGTCACGACGGCTCAGCGCATCGCGACATCAGAGGAGGCATCGGCCCCGTCGGGCGCACCCTTATCGCGATGTTGTTGGCAGTCGCGATAAGGTTGTTGTGTCGTGCTTCCCGGTCACGACAGGGTTGCTGTCGCGGCACGTTTTCGGGTCACGATAGGGTTGCTGTCGTGACGCCTTACCCGGTTGCAACAAGGGCTGTCGCGGTGCCCTTCCCCATCGCGATGGTGTCGCGATGGCCTTGGGGGTCGCGATAGTACCTGTGTTGCCTCGGGTGTTTCCGTGGGCCCGGATGTGTGTCGACGTGTGCCCCAGGGCAGGCCTTATCCTTAGGACCTTCTGGTAGGGAATGCGGTAGGTTGCCTCCTTGTGTTCAGTGACCGAAGGTGACACCTTCGTGGCCATGTCCTGGTAGTGGTGCCAGGAGGGTCGCGTCTGTCTAATAATCGATTGATTGGTGGTCAATCGATTATTAGCAGAGCGATGTGTTTCTATGTTGGCTGGTAGTGTTCCGAGGCTCCGACTTTTTCGTGCGTGTTTGGTTGGCCGACGGCCCTCTTGGGGGTCTGTGCATGCCTCGTGCTTGCTGGGCTTGTCGTGTGCTACAAGCCAACGGTTCGGCGTGGTTTTGTTGTGCTGCCCCGCCTGTTCGCCCGGTGCTTGGCACTTGAGGGCTTGTCCCCGATCTAAGAGTTGTTACTGTTACCTGGGACCCCCTTCCTCGTAAGCCTTTTGAGGGTGGCTCTGGGCTACAAGTGTGCTCGAGTTGGCAGCCCACGTGAGCGGACTCTAGAGCTGAGGGGAAAACAATGGTTTGGAAAGCGATGCTGAGTCATTTGTAGAGCTCTCTTGACTTGGCCTGGGACACCGAGGACGGCCGGAGTTCTACCCGATGCAGGCTAGTCAGTCCCTTGTCTCACTGCCTCTCTCTGCGTTGGTTTCGGAGCCATGTAGTGGTGTCAGGCGTGAGGCCGCAGCTTGGCCAGGCTGCGGTGTTGCATGTGTTGTGTGTTTCTGTGGCGGCTCTGTCTCGCCCTTGCACGGGGGCGGAGGCAGGAGCTAGGCTAGCGAGCAGAGCGTGCGGACTGCGGGTCCCCCTCTTGGCTGCTAGCGGCGATGGCTTGGTTGTTGTTGTTGTGACAGCGTTTCCTTACGACGTTTCTAAGTGTTATCCGTTGCCCTAGCTTGCACGGTAGTTATAGCCTGGCCGTTCCTATTTTCCGTGGGCGTCGTTGGTCTGGCCCTGTGCAGATCCGTGCTTCTGGTGGTGTCCGCTCGGTGTCCTCTCAGTTTCGTAGTCCCGTTCTTGGGTGCCAGTCCGTGATGGCACCGACGTGTGTAGCTTCCCGACCTTGCGGTGTGTCCGGGGTCTGGGGTGGTTCCACTTGTGGGCCCTCGCCCTTGTGGAGGTCTGAGGTGGCCGTGCTTACGTGAGACGTCGTTCTCACCTGGTTGTTGCATGGTCTCGGCGAGTGTGTCGAGGGTTGCTTTCACTGTGTGCCCGACTCCGTTGGTTTCTGCGAGAGTCGTGTGTGTGGCCCGACCTCGGTTGGTGGTCGTGGCGTTGCACTGTTCTTTTCCGCTGCTTAGTAGTATCATGTTGTAGGTGTTACTCACTTTACATCTTTCTAGTGTAGTTTTCCTGTTTTCAGAGTTCCTACTGCTCTGGCCGGTGAGGGACTGGTAATCCCTACTGGGCCTTGTTCACGAGGCTCACCCCCTACTTTCTTTAGCCGGGGCTCGTCGTCGTGGGAGCTCGGTGTCGGACGGGTTGTGGAGGCGGCTGTGGCGCCGTGTGTTGTCAGCAGCAGTGAGAGCGAGTGTTGTGAGCTCTTGTAGCCGAGTGAGCTGAGAGTTGTATTTTGCAAGTCCTCGGGGTATGCCCCTTAAGGACTGCACCTTTCTTCTTGTACCTGTGCTTTTGCTTGGGACACGTTGTACAGACCTTTGTATATTGCACATATTGTTATAGTTATTTAAATTCAGTACATATCTCACTAGACTATTTCTTCTAACCCTTCCGGATCTTTGGATCCATGGGTGGCGACACGATCTTCGGGGTCCCTGGAAGGGGTCCGGGAGGTCGGGTCGTTACAAGGTAGGTTACGGTCTGGTAATGGCCGTATGGTGACTCCGACCATATTTTCAGGAACACAAGATCGTCATCCTCACCGACGTCCCCATCAAGCAAGTGCTCTGTCATCCCGAGGCCTCGGGGAGGTTGGCCAAGTGGGCTATTGAGCTCGGTGAGTTCTACATTTCCTACAGGCCTCAGGTCGCCACCAAAGCCTAGGTCTCAGGTCGCTCGAGTCAGAAGAGATTTCCAGAAGATGGAAGGTCTTCGTGGATGGAGCATCCAACTCACAGGGCAGTGGGGCGGGCATCGTCCTTCATTCTCTCGATGACCTCATCTTAAGGTACGCGATTCGTTTCGGCTTCATTGCTTCTAATAATGTCGCCGAGTACGAGGCTGTCATCTCAGGGCTCAGGATGGCAAGATCATTGGGAGCGACAAGAGTCCTCATCTACAGTGATTCCCAGTTAGTCGTCAGCCAAGTTTCCAAGGAGTTTGAAGTGAGAGAAGAGAAGCTCGCATCATACATGGCTGAGCTCCTGAGATTGATGGGAGATTTTGAGTTAGTAGAGCTGCAGAAGATTCCAAGGGCCGAGAACTCCCAAGCAGACACTTTATCCAAATACACAGCCACCTCAGAGAATCATCTAGAGTCCTCGGTGTTGGTAGAAGAACTTTGCGAGCCCTCTGTGGGGTCTGCAGAAGTCCTGTGCGCCGAAGCTGAGCCGACGTGGATGACTCCGATTGTGGGGTTCATTCGAAGCGGGCGGCTCCCGGAAGACCGAGAAGAAGCAACAAAGGCGAAGAGGCGAGCACCAAGATTCTTCATGATCGGCAACGTCTTGTATAGAAAAGGTTTCAGCTACCCACACCTCCATTGTGTGAACCCAAGTCAAGCTGAGGAGATCATTCAAGAGGTGCATGAAGGTATGTGCGGAAGTCATGCAGGACCTCGGTCCTTGGTTCGAAGAGTGACCCAATAGGGTTATTGGCGGCCGACCATGCTAAGGGATGCCGAAGGTTATGTCAGAAGTTGTCGCCAGTGTCAGCTCTCTGGACGAATTGACCGACAGCCACCCTCGGGTCTTACTCTGATAATTGCCCCATGGCCTTTCGCCCAGTGGGGAATGGACATCCTCAACCTGTTTCCACCGATGTCGGGTCAACGAAAGTTCGTTATTGTCGGGGTCGATTACTTCACCAAGTGGGTCGAGGCCGAGCCGTTAGCGAAATAACTGACGTTAACGCTTGGGGGTTTGTCTGGAAAAATATTATATGCAGGTTCGGACTACCAAGGACGATCATCACTGACAACGACAAACAATTTGATAATGTCAGGTTTCGCCACAACTATGAGAAGCCCAAAGTTGATCATCGGTTCACCTCAGTCGCTCATCCACAGTCTAATGGGCAAGCCGAGGTGACCAACCGAACACTCCTTGACGGATTGAAGAAGAGGCTTGACAACCACAAAGGTCAGTGGGCCGATGAGCTCCCTCACGTGCTCTAGGCTTATCGGACGACGCCTCGGGAGGCCACTCAAGAATCTCCTTTCGCACTTGCCTTCGGAGTGGAAGCAGTGACTCCTGTGGAACTACTCGTACCCTCAGAAAGAATTCTAGGGTTCGAGTGCGAGGACAACAACCGCTCGTTATGTGCCGAGCTAGATTTGGTCAAAGAATGGCGGGACGAGGCAGCAGCGAGGGTGGACACCTACCAACGCAAGATGAAGTGGAAATTCGACACTACTGTCAGGCCTCGTCACTTCAATGTAGGCAGCCTCGTCCTTCGAAAACTCATCATCTTGGATCCCAAATCAGTAGGAGGAAAGCTTCCTATAATTGGGAGGGCCCATACTGAGTGGTTGAGAACCTCGGTCAAGGAGCTTACCATTTAGCAAATTTGAGTGGCTCTGCAGTTCCAAGGACATGGAATGCCGAACAACTCCGATGTTATTATCCTTGAGATATCAATGAAAAATGAGGCCACTTCGACACTCTAAAGTCTGTAACGAGGTTGCTTCGGCACTCTAAAATCTCTAGCGAGGTCGCTTCGGCACTCAATTCTCTAACGAGGCCGCTTCGGCACTCTAAATTCTTTAACGAGGTCACTTCGGCACTCTAAATCCTCCAACGAGGTCACTTCGGCACTCTAAACTCACGAACGAGGAGTTTGGTTTATGGACGAGGTCATAGCATCGGCACTTGAACCCGTACACAACAAAGAAAAAAAATTCAAGACAAAAGAAAAAATTCACTAGATATTATAAAAACGGCTTGGAAGCCGAGAAAGTTTTACAATACACCAATTAGGGCTCGGTGGTGGCCTCGGGTACAAGAACGGTAGAAGAGTCGACCGCGGGAGCAGGAGCGGAGGTGGTACCAACATCGGGCTGCCCCACCTCCTCCTCGGACTCGTCATCGTCCACGGGTGGAGGCTACACCTTGGACAGATCCAGCTCCGGGAAGACCGCAACCGCACTTTTCAAGCAGAATCTATTACCGTCCCGGAATAGGCCGATTATCTGATCAATGTGTGCTTCAGACTACTTGTATTCTGACCTTATGAGCTGGGCGATTTCTATCGTGGGCCTCCACCTCAGCCTCCCGTGCTGCCTTCTCCGCGTTCAGCACTGATTTGAGCTTGTCCAAGCACTTGGCAAGCACGGCAGCTCGGTCTTCGGACTTGCTAGCCCAGGCGGCTTCAGCAGCAATCGACTCCTTCAGCTCGGTATTCTTCACCTCGAGGTTGGCGCACTTTTCCTCGATGACATGCAACCGACCCTTGATCGTCGTCCGAGCCTGGTCGGTCCACTGAAGAAGGGACCCGACCAGCCTCAGATGCTGTTGCAACCCCCGATAGAGCTCGTCGAAGAGATCGGAGGACTTCATCGCAGTCGCCAGTGAGCTGGAATTGGTCGGAGTGGAAAGTCGACCCCACTCCTTGGGGCTCAACTCCGTCAACAGAATCGAAGATACGCTCGGGCGATGAGAGGGTGAGGCGGCACTTAGAGAACTACCCACGGTCGCTTCTGGCTCAGACGTCCGAGCTCGTTTGGCTGACCTTTCCACTGTTGGCTTGGTCGGTGGCGCTGGTAATACCGGGGCGGTATCACCGGCGGAGGGCACTGGAGGGTCTATTATCTGAACATCAGCCTCCTCAACCGGCCGCCTCCCCCCCCCGAGCTGATTTCTTTTTTCGCTTACCTCTCCCGACGAAGAAGTTCTAAGTGGCGAGGGACATGTAGTCAGTTCCCTCCTGCGTAGAAGTGTTCTGGTCGGCCATTTCTGCGAATAAAGGAAAACATCGTCAGATTACACGACAAAAAAGGGAAATAATAGGATAGAGAAACCCCTAAAAGCATCAGACCTTGGTCGGCCCTCCGGATCAACTCGAATAGCTCGGCTGAAGGTTCATGCAGATCAGACATTGATACCGCCTGCAGCGACTCGAAGCTCGAGAGCTCGGCATCATTGATGTCAGGCGGGGACCGGAAGGCCTTATCATGAGGGTTGATGGCCGTCCAGGCGGTAGGAAAATCCCAGCCCCTAGGGCTATGGATGAAACAAAAGTTCCTCTTCCAGTGATGGATAGAGGAAGGGAGGTGACCAAGAAAATGTCGGCCCGACTGAGCAGAAATATATAGCCAATCTCCCGAAACTTTTATAGAGAAAGAGTAGAAGAAGAGGCGGATGCTCGATGATACTTTGGCCAGGGCACAAGCGACGAGGAAGACAATAGCCGACCTCCAGGAATTGGGGGCCATCTGGGAAGGAGCAACCTCTAGATATAGAAGGAGATGGAGGAGGAAAGGGTGAAGGGGATATCGAAAACCAGCTCGGATCGACTCCGAGTAGAGACAAAACCCGTTCTCCATCGTGTGATGAGCTCGGAGGTCATCAGAAGTATAGACGGTGAAATCATGGGGGAAGACGAAACCGAGATGATCAGCGATCCACTCTAGGGTTGTCCGATCAATCTCGGTGGCGGCGTCGGCCACAGAGTCGACTGCCATTCGCACACTGGAGGAAGGAGCTGAGGAGGCTCGGGGAACGTACGTCCCAGAAGAAACTATGGAAACAAACTCGTCGGCGGTCTCCGACGACTGGGTGTTAGAAGGGTCTGCCTGGGCAGAAACGAGAGGAGAAGATGGAGGCCGGGCAGAGGTACTCTCAGAAGGAGAATACCCCAGGAAAGACGAAGAAGACGAAGAAGAAGAAGAAGTTGAAGTAGAGGATAAGCCCATGGCTTACCTCTGGAGGGAAGCGATTGGAACAAAGACGTGCGATAGGAAGCTCGACGAGGAGGAAGACCCGAACACCCAGACGGTCCTCCAATGCTCAGAAGATCGGCCGCTTTAGGTGATAGAGCTCACGTGTGAAGGTAAGGACCTTTTTTCGATACTGACTGCATTATGTATAGGGTCGCGGGATCGTGCTGATCCAACGACTGAGGATCATCGCCTCGACCAAGT
Organism: Colocasia esculenta; assembly: GCA_014218235.1. NCBI lineage: Eukaryota > Viridiplantae > Streptophyta > Magnoliopsida > Alismatales > Araceae > Colocasia > Colocasia esculenta. The sequence goes on along the minus strand of CM024764.1, from coordinate 79,529,461 downwards.
GACATAATTGGTCCACGTGTCATCCCCCATAGGCCGATAGGCCTCCACACGGACCACAATCAGAGTCAGAAGCCGCAGGGCGGTTCGAGAGTCGAGGTGACGACGAAACCATCCGTCGCTTCACCTGACAGCATGATTGCGGCCAGAAGTCGAGGCGCCGCGTCACTTCAACTTCTGTCAAGAGCGCTAGAGGTTACATCAGTCCAACGGCCGCCACATTCCCTGACAGTTTTGACACAGTGCTGACACATCCATCATGAGAATATCCTTGATCGGGGATCATACGATACTGCATGGCTTCTATGGGCTGAACGAACACCTTCTCCTCGGCCCATCACGACGTCCCGAACAAAAGCTGGGGGCCAATGATACGGGTAGGTCTTGAGGTGCTCAGCCTGGCCACACCTCGTCTGTCAAGCAGACCCCAATCAGCCAAAAAGGCTGAGCTAAGTCTTATGGTACTCCAACCCGAACGCTCGTCCGAACTATGTCTCTCGTCCTCGGTAACAACGTATTTCCCAGGCTTTCCAAAGAATGATTCATTAGACATGAAAAGGGAATCCATCAAGGAAAAGGTCCAGAGATCACGATCACTGCCACCTATGGCCAGGGTCAGTCCAGCTAACCTGCTGTTTATGACCTCAGCCTGCGGAAATCAAGGGCACACTCGTAGCGGGATCCCCATGATCACTCCCAATAATCTCGTTCGATCAACGCCTATAAAGAGAAGAAGAAGCAGAGACCATTTGCCCAAAGGTACACAACTCCTAGCAGAAGAACTCTTTTCTCCGACCTCCCGAGCTAACTTGATCATCGGAGTCTCTAACCACCGAGGAGTCTCGGTGGTCTTGCAGGTCGGGAGCTCGGCAGCACCAGTCTTGTCATCAAGCTATCTTCTCTTGGGTCTGCTCGGCCTAAGCCGACCTCTTTGCTCAAGCAGCAACAATTCTCATATAGACCCCATATTTTTATTATGTTTCATCGTACACTGCTAGGTTCAATAATTTAGCACGACTATGGATGAGCTTTGGGGGTGAAATAGCTGACCTCTCTTTCTCTCTCATAAGAGATAGAGTTCTACGCTCTCTCTCTCTCTCTTGTGGTATTTTACTCCATTTGAACAAAATCGAGCGATTCTGACACATTTATAGTATGATATTCTTTATATGTTGAAAGTCTCTACCCGATGGACGTAACTAATGAATTTTCATACAGTATGATACATACATGAAGAGGAAAAGATTATAGAGGCATATGATGAAATATGGCGTTTTAAAGATGTATTACATTAATAAACACACAAAACTTTCTCTTTAAAATATTTCGGTACGGAGGGAGATGTTAGTCGTTTTGTCCCAATGATCTAAATATAGTTGCACTTATCTAATAGATGCAAATGGCAAAGGCGTATTTTTGGTATTACAATAAAATATAGGGATATTTACATAAAAAATCCTCTTAGACATCTAATTGAACAATAATCAGTCCTTAAATCACATTATTTTATATACCTTTTGCGAGCAAATTATATTCTCAGACTCTATCTTCATGTCCCATGCATTACAGAAGTGAAATGAAACATCATTAGACATTTATATTGATTATTATTTTTCACGTGAAACGGTCATAAATCTTTGTCCTCTCTCTCCCTCCCACCTCCCCACATTCTCTCTACACAGTCGAAGCAAGCAATCTACCACTTGTTCTCTCTCTCTCTCTCTCTCTCTCTCTCTCTCTCTCTCTCTCCAGTGCCCATCGATGAGACCCCTCGCCACCCCCCACCTCTCTCTCTCTCTCTCTCTCTCTCTCTCTCTCACACACACACACACACACACACACACACACACACACACACACACACACACACACACACACACACACACACACCCACACACACACACCACACACACACACACACACACACACACACACACACACACACACACACTCTTATGACTTGAAGAGTGCTCTATCCTCCTAGCTCTTCGACGGGGAGCTCTATCCACAGCCATCGACTTAGAGAGAGAGAGAGAGAGAGATGTTGTTCGACATGCTGTCACCTTCTTACCTACCTCCGGAGGCCCCTCTTCGTCATCTAAAAAGTTGATCTTTTTGATGTCCAGCAGAGCCTCAAGGGTGACCTCATCCTCATTGATTGCTTCCTCTCTCAGCATTTGATCACCCCTTGTTGAAAGGGCAGATGTCAATGGTGGGTCTCTCTCCGACTCTCATGTTGCCCTCTGCAAATTCTAACCGCAGAGTAACTTTGGGTTTCTATGGTTGCAGGAACTGTCGAAAAGGCCATCAAGGCTCCCACCAGTGGACCTGACCATGACGGTGAGCTTCCAGTTGTGAGCTATGATCAACCAATCATACCCCAAGGAAATTGTCTCTGTAATATCTGGTACATCCAGATCGTGGTTTACCGGGTTTGGGGGCTAGTGTGTGGCCTATTGTGAGATCTTGGAGGTCTGTATGTTTTTACAGGTTATCTGGCTCAGGAAGGAAGCTGAGGGGTTTGGGCATCCCTGCCCAAAACAGTTTCTGGGAGGCTCACTGAGAATGCGTCCAGACAGGAGGACTCGATTCTCATGGGTGAACGCGGCCGCCTGAGTTGGCACGTTTTGAAGTAGTGTCGTGTCCCGTGTTACCGACGCATTTCTGCACCGCCTTCACGCAAGCGGCGCTGCATGCGCACCACGTGGCGCATGTAGGGGCGACATCTTTTAAATGTGGCGAAGGGGTCGGACACGTTTCTTAATGCGGCGGGAAGGCTCGACGCGATTCGATTTATGTTGTGTTGGCCTTCCACCCCTGGTCGAGCAGAGCCTTCACTGTGGGGTTTTGGTGACGAATTTGGGGAGATCTCGCTCGTTTGGAGCCCGTTCGGCGTACTTCCGGTGCGGTGACGAGCTTTGGAGTGCGGAGGACGCAGGGCTGTTGTTGGGATTGTGTTTCTTGCTTCGGTAGGGGAATTCTACCCTTGTGTTTGCTGTGTCATCCGATGTTTGGCATGTGTATGGTGTGTTTGGTGGTTTTCGATGGGAAGAATGCATGGGCATGATAGGGAGCATGTTTAGGAGCACGTTTATAGCTTTAATCCTGCTTTACTTGTGCGTAGGGCAGGGTGGTGTGTGTTTTCCGGAGGAACTGTAAAGAATGCCTCTAAGCTCTAAAAGGCGTCCTACACAGCGGACGCGTTCTTGTTAACGCGCCACTTCTGGCCGACGCGACTCAAAGTGGAATAGCGGCAGGTAAGTTCGACGCGTTCATACTTCATGAAAACGTCCACTGTGTTGGACGCATTTTAGAGAGTGGCCACCCGAGCTCTGGGAGTGTTTGGCCAGTCTGTCCAATTTCCAACCCATGTTGCTTGGGCGGTGTTTCCAAGGCAATGTAGGGTCTTAGAGGGTCATGGTGACTCACGTGTTGATCATTAACGAGGTGTTTTGCGTGGATTTATGTGCATAGCAAGTTGGGTGTCACGCCTTCCATAGTTGCCTCTTCAGTCGGTTACCCTAGCATCGGGTGCTCAGAGCTTGTCCTGATATAGGAGTACCATCAGGGTTTGAGTCGTCTTCCTGGACACCCTCACTCCTATGTGGAGTTGTACGTCCAGCTGAGGGAAAGACGGAAAGAGACGACGGCTCATATTTGTGGGTGTGCGGCTGTTTGTAGCGCGCTCTTGGTTGGGGGACGGACACCGGTAGACGTACTGATCCCAAGCTAGTTCGGTTTCCAGTGCTTCACTTTAGGGTTCTCGGACGAAGCCCCTAAAGGTGTCTGGATTGGGCCTGTGGCAGTGTGGTCCGCAGGTGTGGTGGTTTGTTGTCTCCACGTTTCTTGACCTGTTGAGGTGGAGCGGCAGCTGGGCCTTTCGCCCATGGCTGCGAGGATGAGAGATGTACTTGTGTCCTTTGTCCGGGTTTGTGGCTGGTGTCGTGAACTAGTGCTCGTGACCCGTGTGTAGTGTACCCTTCGGTGGCTTGTGCACTCGTGTGTGGTTTGCTGTTTATTTACTTTCAGCTATAGCATCATGTATAGCTGTTTACATTCTTTAAATGCTTTACAGATTTGCTATAAACTGTGTTTCACGGCTTTGGGGGAGTTACCCTACTGAGCCAACGACTTGTGAGGCTCACCCCTTCTTCTTCTAGGTGAAGGAGAGTAGGAGGGCTCACGTCCTTCCTCTAGTTCGGGTCAGCGTCGTAGTGGAGTCGGGCCCTCGCCACCAGCAAAGTAATTGTTCTTACTTGTGGAGCCCTGGGGTTGTCCCGAGCTGTTGTACCTTATTATGACTATGTATGGAACTGAATATGTACATTTCATGTAAATATATGTGAGCAATGAAAGCTTTTATGTGTTCAGCACGTTCTTATTGTATTTTCACGGACACGTGTAGTTAATATTCCTTGCGAGGCTTCGGCCCGATCGCGGGAGGCGGTGTCGTGTCGGGCATGTTCTTGGGTTAACGGGCCTGAATGGCATGGACCGTCACAATTGGTATCAGAGCAGGGTCCGTGTAAATATGAAAGAACGGGAAATGTACATAGCATGTTCCTTACAATGGTCTTCTGCTGGTAGTTGGCCCTGTTTATGTAATGATATACTTGTATGTGGGTGTATGGAATTTTGTGTGTGCAGGGCTATAAATGGCTGACCGAAGAGATTGGGGAGGTGGAGGTGATGATGATGAGCCGGGAGAGACTAGGCAGCAAATGATAGAGAGGTTGTGGGATAGCATTACATAGATTCGAACTCGGTTGGACCAGCAGCCGCCAGTTCAGCCAGCCACACCTATGGCAGGGGAGGCAGCACCGACACCACTAGTTCCACCTTACGGAGTAGAGGTACCTCCTGTAGTACCTTTACCTCCTATGGTACCAGTGAGGCCAGCCCCAGTGGAGGACTCTACACAGCTAGTAGAAAGGTTTCTGCGTTTGCAGCCACCCACATACTCTGGAGGTCCAAATCCCGACACAACGGAGCATTGGATACATGAGATAGAGCGGGTGTTCACTATAATGAGGTGCCCTCCAGCAGATAGAGTGATATTGGCAACATATCAGTTGAGGGCATTTAAACAAGAGTGGTGGAGGCTCAAAATGTAGACGGGTGTTCACAGGTAAAGCGGAAGATGCTATCACTTGGGGCGAGTTTTTGGAGGTATTCAACAACACTTTCTTTCTAGTTCAAATTCAGCAAGAAAAGAGAGAACAATTTAGAACATTTCAGCAAGGGAACTTGTCTGTGTTGGAGTACCAAATGCGGTTCATGGCCTTGAGTCAATATGCGCCATATGTGGTGACCAACAATGCAATGATGGTTGAATACTTCATCCGGGGATTGAGGCCGGAGTTGCAAGATGTCGTCATACCTTTGATGTGTAGTACAGTGGAAGAGGTAGCACAAAGGGCAACAATCCTTGAAAGGACTGAACTTGTCTGTGTTGGAGTACCAAATGCGGTTCATGGCCTTGAGTCAATATGCGCCATATATGGTGACCAACAATGCAATGATGGTTGAATACTTCATCCGGGGATTAAGGCCGGAGTTGCAAGATGTCGTCATACCTTTGATGTGTAGTACAGTGGAAGAGGTAGCACAAAGGGCAACAATCCTTGAAAGGACCGTGCAAGCCTGGCAATCTAGCGGGTCAAGCTTGGTGGTGGCAGTTTTTGGCTTCCACAACAATCGGCGGGTGTTAGCAAGGGTAAAGCACCTTCGGGGGGAGCTTCTTCATCAGGTTTCAGAAAATGGAGCAACAAGATAAAGAAGGTATTCAAAGACCGAGGAGGTGGCAAGCAGCAAGGATTTCAGCAAGGGCGAGGCTACAAGCCGGAAGCAGAAGAATCTCAGCAAAGTACAGCGAGGTCACTTGCTAAAACTTGGTGTTACAATTGCAATCAATTGAGGCATTTGGCAAGAAATTGTACGTATCCAAGGAGAGGTGGGGCACCACAACAGCAACAGCAGCAGCAGCCTCCAGCAGAGCGGGGTAGAGGCACACTCTACCAGAGGGGAGGAGGACGAGGACGTGTGATGGCGATCACAAGGGCTCAAGCGGAGGCTTCAAATCTGATTGAAGATATTGTTCTGCTCTTTGAATTTTCAGTTAGAACATTGATAGATCTGGGTGCATCGCATTCCTTCATTTCTGAAGATTTCCTTGATAATATGGTGCATCCATTTGAGGAAAGGCAATGTGAGCTTGTGGTGGAGGTACCATCTGGAGATTTCATGCTTACCACGTGTTACTTGGATGAAGTTTCCATTATGATACAAGGTAATCAATTGCTGACTAGATTGTATGCATTACAATTGAAAGAGTATGATATGATACTTGGCATGGATTGGCTAGAAGCGTATGGGGCAGTTGTGGATTGCAGAAAGAAGAGAGTGAGATTCAGCCATCCAGGAGGGGATGTGTTCAAATTTCAAGGTATGCTGTTTTACACCCCTAAGTTTATCATTTCTGCCCTTAAGGCTAGGAAATTGATTAATGCAGGGTGTGTAGCCTATTTGGCATCTGTTAGCTTGGTTGAGGTAGATAAGACAGTTGATAAGGTATCGGTGGTTAGGGAGTTCGTGGATGTATTTCCGGAGGAACTTTTGGGTTTGGCACCGCACAGAGAAGTGGACTTCACCGTTGAGTTACAGCCAGGAAGTTTACCCATTTCCAAAGCGCCATACAGGATGGCACCTGCAGAATTAAAGGAACTAAAGAAGCAACTACAGGAATTACTTGAAAAGGGATTTATTCGGTCAAGCCATTCACCGTGGGGAGCACTGGTTTTATTTGTAAGAAAGAAGGATGGTAGCATGAGAATGTGTATAGACTACCGCCAATTGAATCAAGTCACCATAAAGAATAGGTATCCGCTCCCACGCATAGATGATTTATTTGATCAGTTGCAATCAGCAAGGGTGTTCTCCAAGATAGATTTGAAATCAGGGTATCATCAATTGAGAATCCGAGAGGAGGACATTGATAAGACAACATTTAGAACAAGGTATGGTTATTATGAGTTTGTGGTTATGCCATTTGGGCTAACCAATGCACCAGCGACATTCATGAACTTGATGAATAGAATCTTTCATCCATATCTGGACCGATTTATTGTGGTGTTTATAGATGATATTCTAGTGTATTCAGCTTCAGAGGAAGAACATGCAGCTCACTTGAGGACCACATTGTAGACATTGAGGGAGCATCAACTATATGCAAAGTTTAGTAAGTGTGATTTCTGGTTGAAAGAAATACAGTTTCTAGGACATGTTATCTCTGATGAGGGTGTTGCAGTGGATCCGGCGAAGGTGGAAGCGGTTATGAAATGGGAAGAACCAAAGATAGTACTAGAAATTCGGAGTTTCCTTGGCATGGCAGGGTACTATAGGCGGTTTATCCAGGACTTCTCTAAGGTTGCAACACCATTGACGAGGCTTACCAGGAAAGGGGTACCATTTGTATGGTCATCCGATTGTAGCCGAAGCTTTATGGAGTTGAAGAAGCGGCTCACTTCAGCACCAATTCTTGTGTTACCGTCGGGTCAAGGTGGGTTCATGATATACACCGATGCATCCAAGAGAGGGCTTGGGGCGGTACTTATGCAATATGGGAAGGTAGTGGCATATGCATCTCGACAATTGAAGCGGCATGAAGAGAACTACCCCACCCATGATCTTGAATTGGCAGCGGTAGTGTTTGCATTGAAAATATGGCGGCATTACCTATATGGAGAGCGGTTTGAGATATTCACGGACCACAAGAGCTTGAAGTATATTTTCTCGCAGAAGGATTTGAATTTGAGGCAGCGGAGATGGATGGAATATCTCAAGGATTATGACTTTAGCTTGGCATACCACCCAGGGAAGGCAAATGTAGTGGCAGATGCTTTAAGCAGGAAGGCTATTATGAGTCATTTGATGATGAGGGAATGGAAATTATATGAGAATGTGGCAGAAAGTTCTTTAACTGTTCCAAGCAGTCAACGAAGAGCCGTATTAGCCAACATCACAATTGAGCCGTCATTGTATTGGCAGGTGATAGAGGCACAGAAAATAGATGAGAGCTTGGCAGAGATCGTGAAAATGGAAGATGTTACCATAGATGATGATTGTGTAGTTTGGTTCCGGCACCGGTTATATGTTTCAAATGAAATAGGTGTAAAGCAAAAAGTGTTGGAAGAATCTCATCGGTCCAAGTATACTATACATCCAGGAAGCACCAAAATGTACCAAGACCTGAAGAGGTACTTCTGGTGGCAAGTATGAAAAGGGAGATAGCGGAGTTTGTAGCAAGGTGTGTTGTATGTCAATAAGTCAAGGCGAAGCACCAAAGGCCGGGTGGTTTGTTGCAGCCTTTGCCAATACCACAATGGAAATGGGATGACATTTCCATGGATTTTGTTGCTAGTTTGCCCAGGACAGTTACGGGTCACAATGGCATTTGGGTTTTTGTTGACAGGTTGACAAAGGTGTGCCGGTTGTTAGCAGTTAGCATGTCATGGATGGTAGACCATTTGGCGAGGTTGTATGTAGAGAGGATTGTGCCTTTACATGGTGTACCAGTTACAATTGTTTTCGACAGGGATCCTCGGTTCACATCCGATTTTTGGAGGAGTTTGCAACGGGTTATAGGCACCCAATTGAAGTATAGTTCAGCTTATCATCCCCAAACCGATGGGCAGACGGAGAGGACAATTCAAACCATTGAGGATATGCTTCGGGCTTGTTGTTTAGTTTGGGGAGGTGGATGAGAGCAGCACCTTGGCATGGTTGAGTTTGCCTACAACAATAGCTACCATACAAGCATTGGCATGGCACCGTATGAAGCGCTGTATGGGAGACCTTGTAGAACTCCGTTGAATTGGCATGAGGTGGGTGAAAGGCAAGTGATGGGACCGGAATTGGTACAACAATGTGCTGAAATAATGAAATTTATTAAGGAGAAACTGCAAACGGCTCAAAGCAGGCAAAAGAGTTATGCGGATACTCAGCGTAGGCCCCTGCAGTTTAAGGTATGAGACTATGTGTTTTTGAAGGTTTCTCCAACAAAAGGTGTTCAAAGATTCAGTAAAAGAGGCAAGTTGAGTCCCACGTTTGTGGGTCCATTTCAAATCTTGGAAAGGATCAGGGAAACCGCTTACAGGTTGGAGCTTCCATCCGACTTTACGGATGCTCATGATGTGTTCCATGTCTCAATGTTGAGGAGGTGCATCCGAGATCCTTCCCAGATTGTGAGTTTCACCCGAGATGATTTGATGCCAGACATTTCCATGCCAGAGTATCCCATTATGATCACAGGCAGACAGACACAGAAATTGCGGAATAAAGACATTAAGCTAGTAAAGATTCGGTGGCAGAATAGGCAGGGTGGCGAAAACACTTGGGAATTAGCCGATGAGATGTTCAAGATGTACCCATATTTGTTTGAGTAAGTGTTGTTTTTTTAGGTGTTAGTTGCATATGCTTATACTTGTTGCGCATGGTTATTTCTTTAATTTCGAGGACGAAATTCTTTTTTAGGTGTTAGTAATGTAATATCCGGTATGTTAGGATCGTGGTTTACCAGGTTTGGGGGACAGTGTGTGGCCTATTGTGAGATCTTGGAGGTCTTTATGTTTTTTACAGGTTATCTGGCTCAGGCAGGAAGCTGAGGGGTTTGGGCATCCTTGCCCAAAACAGCTTCTGGGAGGCTCACTAAGAACGCATCCAGACAGGAGAACGCGATTCTCATGGGTGAACGCGGCCGCCTGAGTTGGTGCGTTTTGAAGTAGTGTCGCATCCCGTGTTATCGACGTGTTTCCGCACTGCCTTCACGTAAGCGGCGCTGCATGCGCGCCGCGTGGCGCATGCAGGGGCGGCATCTTTTAAATGCGGCAAAGGGGTCGGACGTGTTTCTTAACGTGGCGGGAAGGCCTGACGCGATTCGATTTATGTTGTGTTGGCCTTCCACCCCTGGCCGAGCAGAGCCATAGCATTGCTCAGCTGTAGGGGGGTTGCTGTGGGGTTTTGGTGGCGAATTGGGGAGATCTCGCCCGTTTGGAGCCCGTTCGGCATACTTCTGGTGCGGTGACGAGCTTCGGAGCGCAGAGGACGCGGAGCTGTCGTTGGGATTGCATTTCTTGCTTCGGTAAGGGAATTCTACCCTTATGTTTGCTATGTCATCCGATGTTTGGCATGTGTATGGTGTGTTTGGTGGTTTTCTATGGGAAGAATGCATGGGCATGATAGGGAGCATGTTTAGGAGCACGTTTATAGCTTTAATCCTGCTTTACTTGTGCGTAGGGCAGGGTGGTGTGTGTTTTCCGGAGGAACTGTAAAGAATGCCTCTAAGCTCTGAAAGGCGTCCTGCACAGCGGACGCGTTCTTGTTAACGCGCCACTTGTGGCCGACGCAACTCAAAGTGGAATAGTGGCAGGTAAGTCCGACGCGTTCATACTTCATGAAAACGTCCACTGTGTTGGACGCATTTTAGAGAGTGGCCACCCGAGCTCTAGGAGTGTTTGGCTAGCCTGTCCGATTTCCAACCCATGTTGCTTGGGCGGTGTTTCCAAGGCAATGTAGGGTCTGAGTGGGTCGTGGTGACTCACGTGTTGATCATTAATGAGGTGTTTTGCGTGGATTTATGTGCATAGCAAGTTGGGTGTCAAGCCTTCCGTAGTTGCCTCTCCAGTCGGTTACCCTAGCACCAAGTGCTCAGGGCTTGTTTCGGTACGGGAGTACTGTCAAGGTTTGAGTCGTCTTCCTGGACGCTCTCACTCCTGTGTGGAGTTGTACGTCCGACTGAGGGAAAGACGGCAAGGGACAACGGCTCGTGTTTGTGGGTGTGCGGCCATTTGTAGCGCGCTCTTGGTTGGGGAACGGACACCGGTAGACGTATTGGTCCTCAGCTAGTCCGATTTCCAGTGCCTCACTTTAGAGTTCTCGGCCGGAGCCTCTAAAAGTGTCAGGCTTGGGCCTGCGGCAGTGTAGTCCGCAGGTGTGGTGGTTTGTTGTCTCCACGTTTCTTGACCTGTTGAGGTGGAGTGGCAGCTGGGCCTTTCGCCTGTGGCTGCGAGGTTGAGAGGTGTACTTGTGTCCTTTGTCCGGGTCTGTGGCTGGTGTCACGAACCAGTGCTCCTGACCCTTCTGTGGCTTGTGCACTCGTGTGTGGTTTGCTGTTTATTTACTTTCAGGTGTAGCATCATGTATATGTGTTTACATTCTTTAAATACTTTACAACTTTTCTATAAACTATGTTTCACGACTTTGGGGGAGTTACCCTACTGAGCCAATGACTTGTGAGGTTCATCCCTTCTTCTTCCAGGTGAAGGAGAGCAGGAGGACTCACATCCTTCCTCTAGTTCGAGTCAGCGTCGTAGTGCAGTCGGGCCCTCGCCACCAGTAGAGTAATTGTTCTTACTTGTGGAGCCCTGGGGGTTGTCCCGGGCTGTTGTACCTTATTATGACTATGTATGGAACTGAATATGTACATTTCATGTAAATATATGTGAGCAATGAAAGCTTTTATGTGTTCAGCACGTTCTTGTTGTATTTTTACGGACACGTGTAGTTAATATCCCTTGCGAGGCTTCGGCCCAATCGCGGGAGGCGGTGTCGTGTCAGGCACGTTATTAGGTTAACGGGCCTGAATGGCGTGGACCATCATAGTCTCGATCAAGAGGACCATAGAGGCAGACGTACTCTGTGTAACGACCCGACCTCTCAGACCTTTCGCCAGGGACACCGAGGGTCGCGCCGCCACCCACGGATCCGAAGACCTGGAAGGGTTATATGAAAAAGTCTAGTGAGATATGTATTGAATTCGAATAACTATAACAATGTGTACATTATACAAAAATCTGTACAACGTATCCCAAACAAAAGCACAGGTACAAGAAGAAAGGTGCAGTCCTTAAGGGGCATACCCTGAGAACTTGCAAAACACAACCCTCAACTCACTCGGGTACAAGAGCTCACAACGCTCGCTCTCACTGCTGCTGACAACAACACGGCACCACATCCACCTCTGCAACCCGTCCGACACCGAGCTCCCGCAACGACGAGCCCCTAGCTGAAGGACGTAGGGGGGTGAGCCTCGCGAACAAGGTCCAATAGAGATTACTAGTCCCTCATCGGCCAGAGCAGCAGGAACTCCGAAAACAGAAAACTACACTAGGAAGCTGTAAAGCGAGGAACACCTACAACATGGTACTACTAAACAGCGGAAGAGAACAGCGCAATGCCACGACCACCAACCAAGGTCGGGCCACACACACGACTCCCGCAGAAACCAACGGAGTCGGGCATAAAGTGGAAGCAGTGCTCAGCACACCTGCCGAGACCACGGAACAACCAAGTGAGAACGACGTCTCACCGCAAGCACGGCCACCTCAGACCTCTACAAGGTCGAGGGCCTACAAGAAGAACCACCCCGGACCCCGGACACACCTCTAGGTCGGGAAGCTACACACGCCGGTGCCATCACGGGCTGGCACCCAAGAACGGGACCACGGAACCGAGAGAACACCGAAGCGGGAACCACCAAAAGCACGGGTCTGCCCAAGGCCAGACCAACGACGCCCACGGAAACTAGGCACAGCCGGGCTATAACCACCGTGCAAGCTCGGGCAACGAGGAACTCTTGGAAACGTCGCGAGGAAACGTCGTCACAACAACAGCAACCAAGCCACCGCCGCTAGCAGCCAAGAGGGGGACCCGTAGTCCACGCGCTTTGCTCGCTAGCCTAGCTCCTGCCTCCACCCCCGTGAAGGGCGAGACAGAGCCGCCATAGAAACACACCAACTCACGCAACACCACAGCCTGGCCAAGCTGCGGCCTCACGCCTGGCACCACTACGTGGCTCCGGAACCAACGCAGAGAGAGGCAGTGAGACAAAGGACTGTCTGGTCTGCACCAGGAAAGAACTCTGAACCCCTCGGCATCCTAGACCCAGACAAGAGAGCTCTACAAACGACTCAGCGCCACTGTCCAAACCTCGTTTTCCCCTCAGCTCCAGAGTCCGCTCACGTGGGCTGCCAACTCGAGCACGCTCGTAGCCCGGAGTACTCCCTCAACAGGCTCCCGAGGACGGGGGTCCCAGGAAACAGAGACAACCTTTGAACGGGACAAGCCCTCAAGTGCCAAGCACCGGGCGAACAGAGAACAGGCGGGGCAACACAACAAAACGACGCCGAACTACTAGCTTGTAGCACACGACAAGCCCAACAAGGGAGAGGCACGCACGGACCCTCAAAAGGTTCATCGACCAAGCAAACACGCATGAGCGAGCCAAAACCTCGGAGCACTACCAGAAGTACAGAAAGCCCGTCGCTCTGCTAACAATCGATTGACTGGCAGTCAATCGATTGTTAGACAGGCGCGACCCTCCTGGCACCATTGCCAGGACACGGCCACGAAGGTGTCACCTTCGGTCACTGAACACGGGGGGGGGGGGCAACCAGCCGCGTTCCCTTCCAGAAGGTCCTAAGGGCAAAGCCTGCCCTGGGACACACACCGACACACAAATTGGCCGCAGAAACCACCCGAGGCAGCACAGGCACTGTCGCGCCCCCACAGGCCGTCGCGATGCCATCGCGACGGGGAAGGGCGCCGCGACAATAGCCTTGATGCGACGGGGCAGCGCGTCGCGACAGCCTCCCTGTCGCGATGGGAAACCAGGTCGCGACGGCGACCCTTATCGCGACCGCCAACCGCGCCGTGATAAGGCCGCGCCCGACCGGGGCGACGCCTCTACTGATGTCGCGATGCGCACCGCGGCCGCGACATTAGTCGGGAGGTAGACCACGGGATGCTCCATCCCGGGCCACCCAGAACCATACAAACATGCACACACGGGGAGGGGAGGATGGGGAAAGCAGTAAGGCTATCTATAAAACCCCGAGGGCTCCTGATCCACCCAGATGGGAGAGGGCACAAGAAATCCCTACCTTTCACGAAGAACGAACCCCAATGGGGCCCTTCACGTCGGTTGGCCACCTCCTCCTCGCTCCACGCAAGGTCCACGGCGCCACGGCACCACGCACCACCCTCCTCCTCTCCTGAAACACACAAAGGGGAGAAGAGGGGAGGAAGAGGTCGCCGGAGGGAGAGGGAGAAGGGAAGAAGAAGAGAGAGAGAGGGAAGGGGTAGCCGGCTAGCGCCTTAAGCCCCCGGCACCCAGAACGCGACGGACCGCTCCGTCGCGTTAACAACCTTAACGCGACGGGTTCACGGACCGCGACAAGAACGCGCCCCCCACGGGTGCTGCGACAACACGACAGGCCGTACTGACACGCCTACCACCCTGACAGGCGTCAGACGACCGAAGCGACACACAACAACATGCTGTCGCGACACGTTGACCGGGCACTACAAGAACGCGACGGGCATCCCGGGCGCGACAAGAACGCGACGCACAGACTCGCCGCGACAAGGATGACTATCGCGTCGGGCACCCCCGACGCGACACTGACGCTTCACCCAGCCTGGACGCGTCAGTGGCCAGTCATCCCAGACGCCGGACGGAAAGCCGGGAAGTCAGGTCTTACACACTGACTGTGCTCCATTAATATTTGGTCGATAACCAATGGTGAGGGCACCGTGGGACTCCACTAGCAGGGAAGGCGTTGGTGTATGAACAAGTGGCTCTTTTCGGTAGAGGAGCCATGATGGTGCTCAACTTTTCGATGGAATGGGTCCAGGAGTAGCTACACTATCAAATGCTGCAACGAGGACGTCGAGTGCTCTCCTGTGACCCTCAAGAAGTGGCATGCCAAGAAGCAGAGGAAGGCGAGCGAGGAGGCACCAACAGTGGAGAATGTGGTGGAGCTGGAGGAGCTTGGGGTGGAGTACTAGGAGAAGTTTCCAACATAGTCAGAGTAGGGCGTCTACAGGCCATGGTAGCCAAGCCCAATTTTCTCCTCCGACCTCTGTACACATGCAAGGATGTAGACGAGGAGAGAGAGAAATTGTCGTGTTGGAGAGGTAGGGGAGGGAGGGAAATATGAAAGAATTATTTTTATGAAAGGTTTTTTGTGAATAGTGAGGATTATTTTGAACTTTTTATGTTAAAGATGTCCAACTAGCAATGACCATCGACTTCATTTCACTTCTATCATGAGAGGTTACGGTAGAGTCTAGGAATATTTTAATAACTTAAGAGAAATATATAAAACAATACAATTTTAAGACAGATTATAGCTCAATTAGATGTTTAAGAGGGATTTTCATACAAATATCTCTAAAATATATGGTATATATAATAAGTTCAAAATCATAGATGTAGACAGCAAAATATAGTGTTTTCCAACATTATTATTCATGTACTAGCCTTTCAATACTTTTTTTTAAAACATTGAAATACTATCCTAATGTAATTACATTATCTGATAGGATTGAACCCTTAACATCATTCTTAAAAACATTTCTTATAAATTTACAATCAATAAGAGTTAAATCTTTGATCTCTTTTTGAGACACATAGAAAATTATTACTAAATCACTCTTTAAATACGATCAATACTTAAAATACAATATTATGGAAGATCATCAACTGTTGGATGACCGCTAGAATTAGATCCAAAGAATCGTAGATCTCTCTTTTCTCCATTTATGCAGGACTAGACGTACTCGTAGGGAAGACCACCATGACATGCTAACATGATGCTCCGGAGAAGAATTCGTCAAAAGAGCAGGCAGATAACGATCTGAACTTCGATTGTTTGGGGCTTCTAGCATTTCATGTACGAAGTTTGCATTTTTTTAATACATAATCCTGTTGTATGTGAATCAAATGTCTTGCCCTCACCCTCGCTCTTCAAACTTGATTATTTAGTATTCTTGAACTAAAAAGACAATTTTTTTCTTAAAAATAAGTCTTCTTTTTAGGGGACAAGATTAATCTTGGGAAGTGTAACAGATCCCCTCGTGTTGCAAGCCCACCGTTAGACCGACCATTCAGACGGGTGTGCGCGCGCGCATTCTCTCAAACCCACGGTGGCGAGTGGCATGGCGACCCTTCCCGCGAAGGCGTTTGAAAAGTAGTTAACGTTCTCTGCGGCGGGGGCGCATACACAGAACCCTACTCTGCTACAAATCATGCGCACAACGTGGCCTGCTTTCATTGCCCAGTGCTGCAAACGCACCAACCACGCAGGTTCATGCTGACGTTATAGAGAGAGACACAGCTAACCTAACACGCACGGTCAGTAGTAGAGGAAACATAACAAAAAAGGGAGGAAAAAAAAAACTCTCCGGTCGGTCACTAGTAGAAAGGAAACAGAACAAAAAAGGGGAACAAAAATCCAAGTTTTCAACCCCCGGCGGTCTCCATCGCTGTATTCCAACCTTTTTTTCTTGTTGCAAACGCACAGTGGAGAGGTGGTGCTGGCGCTGTCCCTGTCCAGTGTCCATGGCGTCCCCGCCCCACCCCATCCTCTGCTCGCCGGGGGAGCAAAACCACGTCCACAAACCACGGGATAAGCCCACGCTCCTCCTGTCTTCTCCATACGATCTTCTTCTCCCTCCCCTGAGAGGGAGACCCTGATTCCCACCATCTCCACGTCCAAACCCCAACCCCGTGGCGCCCTCTGCACCATAGACCAGACTAGTCGCCATGGCGGAGCCCCTCCTCCTCCTCCCCTACCAAACACATCCTTCCTCTTAAAAGTTTCCTCTCTCGACTCGTCTCTGGATTCCGGCCAGTTCCCACTACCTTCCACACCCCCGTGTCCACTCCCGTCCATGGAGGACAAGAACAATGCCCAGCTCCTCCAGGAGCTGGAGGCCCTGTCACAGACACTCTACCAGTCCCACACTACCCGGCGAACTGCTTCCCTCATCCTCCCCCGCACCACTGCCCCGCCGCTCCCCCATGGCGTCTCTGCCGTGACGGACCGCGCGGATGACCCCCGGGCAGAGCAGCGGCCGCGGTCCCGCCGCATGTCCATATCCCCCTGGCGCTCCCGCCCCAAGCACCAGCCCGAGCAGGACGACGACGGGGGCGACCCTGCCCGCCGCCGCCAGCAGGAGGGCAGCAAGGGCCGGAGGGAGGAGCCGCCCCCATCGCCTGGGGAGAAGAAGGGCATCTGGAGCTGGAAACCCATGCGCGCGCTGTCGCACATCGGGATGCAGAGGCTCGGATGCCTCTTTTCCGTGGAGGTCATCTCCGTGCAGGGTCTCCCCGCCTCCATGAACGGGCTGCGGCTCTGCGTGGCCGTCCGGAAAAAGGAGACCAAGGATGGGGCCGTGCAGACCATGCCGTCCAGGGTGCTCCAGGGCTGCGCCGACTTCGAGGAGACACTCTTCCTCCGCTGCCACGTCTACTGCAGCGGCGGCAGCGGCAAGCCCCTCAAGTTCGAGCCCCGCCCCTTCCTCGTCTCCACCCTGGCCATCGACGCCCCCGAGCTGGACTTCGGGAAGAGCACGGTGGACCTGAGCCTGCTGGTGAGGGAGTCGATGGAGAAAAACCTAGAGGGAGCGCGGGTCCGCCAGTGGGACAGGAGCTTCGGCCTCGCCGGTAAGGCGAAGGGAGCGGAGATGGTCCTGAAGCTGGGCTTCCAAATCATGGAGGACGGCGGCGTGGGCATCTACAACCAGCCTGAGGGAGGCGCTAGGTCCGGCGGGAGCAGCAAAGTGAAGGGGTCGTCTTCTCCGTTCGCCCGTCGGCATTCCAAGTCCTCCTTCAGTGTGACCAGCCCCAGGATCTCGAGCAAGCTGGAGCCTGGCGTCGCGCCCTCGAACGAGTCCTCCGCCGTCGACTTTAGGGGGATCGACGACTTCTACCTCGACGAACCGGCGCTGGCGCCCCCTTCGACTTCGCCCTCTGTGCAGAAGTCCAAGCCGGACGCCAAAGTGGAGGACCTCGATCTGCCCGAGTTCGAGGTCGTCGACAAGGGGGTGGAGATCCAGGGCGGCGGACGGGAAGAAGAGCAAGAGCCGGCGGAGGCCGACGAGGAGAAGTCCATGTCCAGCGAGGTCATCGACGTTAAGGAGGTGGTGCCCGACCACGCCCACCGGATGCGCATGACGGAACTCGACTCGATCGCGAAGCAGATCGCGGCGCTCGAGTCGATAATGGCCAGAGGCGGAGGACAAGACGACGCGGTGGCCAAGGCGGTGGCGAAGGAAATCCACGGGTTGGACGCCGACGAGGAGACGGTGACAATGGAGTTCCTCCAGATGCTCGAGCTGGAAGATGGCAACGATCGCGGTCTCTACGCTCCATCAGGCGCAGTCGCCCACCTGAGGCCAGGCTCCAGTGAAGACGGTGACGATGCTGAGATGGCCTTCGTCTCCGACCTCGGGAAGGGCCTGGGCCCCGTTGTCCAGACCAAGGACGGCGGCTACCTGGCGGCCATGAACCCCTTCAACACAGAGGTTCCAAGGAAGGAAACGCCCAAGCTGGCGATGCAGATATCGAAGCCCCTGGTCCTCCGCGATCAGAAATCGGCGAGCGGCTTCGAAATCCTTCAGAAAATGGCGGTCATGGGCGCCGACGAGCTGTCCTCCACGCTGGCCTCCTTGGCCGCCGTGGACGAACTGATGGGCAAGACCGCGGAGCAGATCGCATTCGAGGGCATCGCATCGGCCATCATCAGCGGCCGGAACAAGGAGGGTGCGAGCTCCAGCGCCGCCAAGTCTATCGCGGCGGTGAAGACGATGGCTTCTTCCATAGGAGCAGGGCGCAAGGAGCGAATCCTGACGGGGATCTGGAACGTAAGTGAGGCGGCGGTGGCGGCAGAGGACGTGCTGGCGTTCGCGCTGCAGAAGGTGGAGGCGATGGCGGTGGAGGCGCTCAAGATTCAGGCGGACATGACGGAGGAGGAGGCGCCGTTCGACGTGTTCCCGCTGGCAGGAAAAGGGGACCCGAACCCGCCGTTGGCATCGACGATGGCGCTGGAGGAGTGGGAGGGATGGAGTTCCGGCGGCGGGGGGCTGACGGTGCTGACGGTGGTGCAGCTGAGGGACCCGGTGAGGAGGTACGAGACGGTGGGGGGCCGGTGGTGGCGCTGGTGCAGGCGGCGGAGGACGGGGAAGGGGAGGAGGAGGAAGGGAGGAGGTTTAAGGTGGGGAGCTTGCACGTGGGAGGAGTGAAAGGGACGGGGGGAAGAGGAGGGGGAGGGTGGGGGGGCGGGGAGAGGCAGAGGCTGACGGCGATGCAGTGGGTGGTGGCAAACGGGATGGGGTCGGCGGGGAGGAAGAAGGCGGCGGGGAAGGGGGGCGGAGGGCGGGGAGGCGGGCAGCAGCAGGAGGTGATGTGGAGCATGTCGGCGAGGGTGATGGCGGGGATGTGGCTGAAGCCTGTGAGAAACCCCGATGTGAAGTTGCCCAGGCAGCCGCAGCAGTGACCTACCTGTGTAGTAGACATCTGATCTTTGTTGTTGGTACGTCGTTAGGATAAGACACACATCTGGGCTGCCTCCTACTTAATAATCTGTAGAGGCCCCTTTTTTTGTTTTTTTTTTGTTTTGTTTTTTTTTTTTGAGGGAGGGGGGGGGGGGGGTAAGGGTTTGTTGCATACATGTGCGCATATGTGGAGCGTTGTTGTAGAGGCCTGGTTGTGCAGTTTTTTTTTTCTCTCTCTTTTTTATTATTGTTGTGCAATTTGCTCCTGTAAGATTTGAATTGATATAAGATTACTAGAGTATGAAATATGTATTATCAAAGGGATATGGAAACTGTAAAGTATCAGGAGGACAACCCCAAAACCGATTGGTTCCACACCCTCTCACATGGTTGAGAGGTTGTATGTTTGAATTCAATGGGTGGATGCATATGATTCCAATTTTTAGTCAAATATCTAGAGTTTACTAGTGTAGATGGTGACAAAAAATAACTGTGTAAAGACTCGAACTCGGGTCTTTGGATGATTCATCTTGAATCCCATCTAATTAAGTTAGGTTCTCTGTAATAAATAGTAATAATGATAATGCTTAGGACGTGTATATGGAAACCATAAAGGTAACAATAATACTTAAACGTGCAATAATCATGTGTGATTACTACGTATAGAAATAATGAAATATCAGAAATAACAAAATTATCAGTTTTATTTATTTAATTTAATGAAAACATCTCATGTATCTTATTACACTTGCGTACGTCGCTACTTTTAAAATGAAGTTTGAGGCCTTCCATTGAGTACGACTCAATAGTAAGGAAAGGGTTTAGGGTTGTAAGGGTTGTTTAACCTCCATTTCGATCCCAACCATGCATGTCATGATTTCAGTCTCTTTGCCCCTGCAACCTTGACGGGTGCGAGAATGTTGATGGTGTTTCCCGGAGGGAAGTAATATTTACATGTTGATGTGAGATAAGGAGGTAAAGATAATGTCATCCTTGTACCCTGCAACAAGAGTCTATGTGCATCTGCATAGAAATACTTAAATGTAAGAGTATTTCAGTTGTAAATGGACTTATAAAATTTGAGTTAGATTTATAAATATTTAAGTTAGACTTATAAAATGATGTGTCATAACACATTAATCCATCTTATAGATCAATAAGAGAACACTCTTACATTTCAAGTACAATAAATATTTCTCTTTTTATAATAACGATCAATCTATAATCTTAGTCATCACTACTTATCCACGTAAAAAATATTGACATTCTTTTGGTTGATGATATAATGCTCCTTAAAAAGATTTCATTTGTAAACTCGAATATTGTTGTACTCGTCTCAAGTATTACGAAAAGGGAGCCCGTAGAAGAAAGTATAAAAGATGGCTAGGAATCATGAATACTGGATGTTATATGATGCTTTACAAGATGGCAACAGCGTTCCCTTCATGGGAGAAAAGGGCGAGAGGCATCACGCTTCGAATTCATGTAGCAGTTAGTGGACTAAAGGCACAGGAAGAAGACAGCTCCGCGTCTGAACTCGAGTACAAGAATACTTTACTGAAACGCCCAACGTAAATTGCCAGTTTGCCACCAATTACATATTAGACTAGCCAGAAGAACTCGCTCTTGTTGGGTCCCTGCAAGCCTGATACAGGACTAGGCCAGGTTCCAAACTAGCTGCTCAGGTGATCAGTTGTTACAAGTTTCCTGTTCCATCAACATCAACACATCTTTAATCCAGAGGTTTCTCATCAATTGAGTTCCTGATCATGGACCAAACATTTGGCTTTCTTGTTTGCATGGTCCATGACAGCAGGCCACTGGGTGGTTGCACCTTCTTCAGCCCTTCAACAAAATGGCATTTCTGCCAAGACCCAATATTAGCTGAATCAGGGCTTGGAGATCTTGCAATCATACATCTATAGTTTTTATATGCCCAAGCAAAACATACATATTAGAGAACTGAAAAGCAATAACGGCTGTGGCTAACTGCACACTCTTCTTTCTCAATAGATTTGAGTAAATATAATTTTTTTTTATTTTTCAATATATCAATATTATTTTTGAAAAAATGGAGAATTTACAAGTGTGTACCTCAACCTCAGTTATAGCACAAGCGTGCGTGGTCACTGTTCAAATTTTGAGGTAAGGGTTGTATGTCTTCAATTTTGTTGTTGCACTCATTCTCGCTTGTGAATCCTCCTAACATTTTGGCCAAATATAGGGTACCAAGTCATTCTACCTTTTGGGAGGCCTTGCTTGTCTTGGAGGAAGAATCAATCAGAAATGACTTCAAATGCTTACAGAACTCCTTTGGCTTCTCAAGGTTAACAGCATGCCCAGCATTTTTGATGATAACTAGTTCAGAGTTTCCCTCCAAATGTCTGTAAAATTTACCAAAACGTTTCAGACAAATCTACTCCAAGAAAAAAATTCTTTCTACAGATTTCTAACAAACCTGTTCAATCTGTATCCCAGTTCCAATGGGAATATCTGATCTTGCTCTCCCCATATTATCAAGGTTTGCTGCGAACAGAAAGAATACCAGTATCAAGGAACCATATAGAACCCATGAACGCAAAAAAAAAAGTAGTTGTTTAAAAATTGGTTGTTTTTCCTTTTTCTTTTGCATCCTTTGAGCAGTTCTCCAGCTTTCAAATTCCGCTATCGGACTCACAAGAAGTCAGGTCAAAGAGGTATGCATTTTAGGTAAGACTTCTAGTAGGTTAGACAGAAGAAGACAATATGAACCCAACAATCCAATGAAGGCAGCTATATCTTTAACTAGGAATAAAAACTAGGACATCTTGTTAGCCTCATAATCATTAAGATACTCTTTCGGCCCTATGGAATGCTTGCACATGAAGAGAAAGTGAAAGCAAGAACACTTCACCTTTGAAATCTTGGGAAGATCTGAAAGCTTCCTATCTTTGATTAAGGTAAGGATCAACTCAGTCTTCTCTTCAACATATTCTGTGCACATAACCTGCCAGTGGCAAGTTCAGTTAGGAAATACATGTATCAATGATCCTCATTTCTTGCGAACACCATTAGCTGCACCTAAGCAAAAAAAGGAAAATCTGGATATTCTCCATTGCAATGTAGGAGCAACAACAAATCAGACAAAAGATATTCAAGGATGAAAATGTGAAGAAAAAGTAACAATTGAAGCAACAAAATGAACAATTCTCATGGTGGATTGGTATAGCTTCTGGCGAAACAGCAAGCAAAATGTAGAAGATAGTCTGCCACCATCTAAGTCGTCAACAGATTGCAAAAACCACCATGTGTTATACCTTATATTAAAAACTTCACAAATGTTTATCAAATATTCAAGCATTTCCCCTTTCCACAGGCATTGGGCCTAAGACTAGCTATGTCAACATCATAGCATCTGTGAATGTAAAGTAGATCAATGTGAACATTAATGAGGTTGTTGAATGCTTTTACTTTTTAAACATCGGAATTGAAGAAATATATATATTGAAGATTGGTACATAAAAGTTTCTTTCCAAGACCAAAGAATGAAAGAACCACAGTTCCTTTCTAGGATTACTGGGAAATATTTTCAATTTAACTTTGATCACTTGCAACAGTAGAACAAATTATGTATCACCATACCACATTCATAATATTTTGGCAATGTCCACTGTTGCACCTCTTTGTTTACTTTAGAGCAGTGAGATCACTCTTTGTTACTGAACCAAAATATGGTAGATCAGTACTTGCTTGTAGCAAGTTGGACACCAAGGGGTGTGATTGTCAGGATAGTTGACAGTATAATGGCATTTCATTAGCTCTCAGAGGGAAGATGAGCAGTGCTTATATGCACAAAAGACTTTTATATGAAAAGGTCATTATTTTTTCAAATGGAATATCAACAAACCATGACTTTCTAATTCTGGACAAAGCCTGTCTGGATGCCATTCTATATTTTCTGAGAATGAATATGGTGAAAATTCTTGGGTTCATTATCTGTTTCCTCCAGTTTCAGTTGCAATACAGAACTACCCAAACCAAAATCTAAGGATCTTCAAACTGCTGGTTCTAAAATTTGAAGCTTATGATAGCTCACAGCAGACTGAACCATGGAAAAAAGAATCAGATTGGACAAGGGATCACCCTGGGCCGATCCTGATCTGGATCAGATCAGATCAGCTGGATTGGCAGATCAGCTGGAAGTCTAGCCAAGCTTGGATGGGCCAGATTAAAAGTATTTTTTGAAAAAAAATCAGAAAAAAGTCAGGAAAAATATGTCTTCAGTATATAATATATATATATATATATATATATATATATATGTGTGTGTGTGTGTGTGTGTGTGTGTGTGTAATCATACATATAATTCATATATATATTATATATATATATATATGTAATCATATAGATATATACATATCACATTAATGTACAAGCATAATTAATATGTATATTCTTATAAATGTATACATTACACATATCACAATCTAATGATTGTGAACAGTGTTGGAATATGGAGCTCGAGGCCTTGAATTCTCCAATTTGTGGGTACGCACATGCGGATCAACTTGAGCAGTCAGGTTGCAAGGGTCAAAGGGGCAGCGCCCCTTGTGGGGGTTTCAAGGGGGCATCGCCCTCGGAAAGAAAATTTAAATTTGCAAAGCAGAAGGGCAGACCTCATTTGTTTATACATATCTGGTTATGATATATGTAATCATATAAACAAATTTACACATTCATACATATATATAATATATATGTAATCACATACATATCTCTAAAATGTACAGCCATAATTAATATTATATCGTTATAGTATATATATCATATTAATGAACACTTCATACATATATATGTGTGTTAATGTACATACAAATGTACAATCATATATTAATGTAAATATAGTAATAATATGTACGTATATATAGTTAATGTGTGTATATATATATACATATCTATATGACAACGTATATATATAAAATTTGTGTGGCAAAATCAGCCTAGGATCGATTCTATTCAATTCCGGCTGAATTTCACCAATCCAAGGGGGTACCTCCTGGAATCAGATCGGCTTAGGCCAATCCCAATTTGGATTGGCTGATTCCCCATTCCATGGAACCACCCCCACCCCTCACTGCAACCCCATCCCGTTCCCCTTAATGGTCTACTGTGCACTCATATCTGATGTGCAGATGTTGGTGTCCATTGTTTTCTCTTTTCTTTTTTCCTTCTGCAAATTAATTGTAACAGAGAATACTTTTGTTAAATTAACTGTAACAGAGATTACTTTTGTTAATCTATTTCTGTACGCAGTTCTAGAGTTCTGTTATAAAACCCTCTTCTAAGTTGTTGTTTGCTAAACTGTAGAATGCTTTACTCCTGGTTTTAGACTCACTTGTTCCAAGTCAGTGTAGAAAACCACTGTAGATTTCCGATTTAAACCTAGAGAATGTTCTGTCCGGATGACAAGAAAACAAAAAAGACAAATATTTTGTTGGTTTATATGGTTTCCTTTCATTTTAACTCCAGCTTTGGTTTCCAGTAAGTATGGTCTGGAAACAAAAGTCAGAAAATCTTAGTGGCACACTAGCCAACACCCTCCAAGAATAATCCCATTAACACTGTGTTGCAATCTAACAAGCAATAAATGAACACTGTAAAATGAAACAATTACAGAGTTTTACAGTGCAGCAATCATCTTAAAAATTTGTAAATAAATAAGTTCAATTCAAAATAAACAACCCACATGAAAGACAAGTGTTCTCAACAAATCTGGCGCAACCAAACTAGGCAAAAGGGTGGAGTAAGACATGATGAAAAAGCAAGATGTGGCCTATGGAGTGCTGAATTGAATTCAAAGGTAAAATAAAGATTCAGGATCAAGATGCCCAAAGAAATTGAGCTTATATTGCTTCTCCAGTAGCTTAGATAGGATCATAAAATGTTCATTAGTTTGGCGGCAATCTGAATCAGTTCAGTAGATGGTAAAACCTAAGTCCTAGCCGCAAACATTTAGGAGCACACTTTATTAATCGCTGACTGATTCTCGACAAAAAAGAAAGGAACGGAGAACAACGAGAGTTGTCTTATGTACGTATAATGTAAGCAGCAAGCCTAACATTGGCATGATGCCACTGCGGGGAGCTTATGAAACAGTGTGTCCGAGAATTCACTTGGGATTTAATTCCTTATGACTAGACTTTACATGCCTAGTTCTTCAAACTTTACAGCATTAGCATATATAACCTCCAGGCTCCACCGAAGTTCAGTTTGAGCAACAAAATCTGCCACGAACCCTTCTGTTTGGTAACGGCAGAGTAGGAGGAACACCTCACCACCTATTATTTATCAACAGCGAGGATGAATCAAGGTGGGGCAATGAAACGTCAAAATGGCCGCCACATTATGCATAGGGCAACAAAACATGAGACCCACAGGAAAGGAATGCACGCAGCACCAAGAGCAATAATGTTACCCCAAAACCATGTCCTGTATTGCTTAAAAAGACGCCAGTTTGTGGAGCTAAAATTTCTAAGTTCAGCTCCAGGCTGTACTAATTTGGATGTAACAAACATCCAAAGGTACCCCAAAAACATGTCCTGTGTTGCTTAAAAAGACGCCAGTTTGCGGAGCTAAATTTTCTAAGTTCAACTCCAGGCTGTACTAATTTGGATGTAACAAATATCCAAAGGGCACAAAATTGTCACAGACTTTGTAATAAAATGTTGAAGAAGCGGACAAAAGACTTTGGCTTTCCTGGTGGTACCATTTCGTTCAGATAACAGCCACATCAAATTTAGATGGCAAACTCTACGGAGAAGATTTAAAAGGCAAACCCGCTTCATAAAAATAACTCGACCAAACGGAAAGAAACGCACAAGAAAAGACCTCCTTCTGGTTCCAACTCACTTGGATGAAATCGGAGAGGAAGCAGGAGGGCACCCCCCGCGGCGGCCGCACGAAGGAGAGCTGCATCAGCCTCCGGAGCCTCTCCGGCGTCTGCGGGATGAGGAGCGCCGACGCCTCCCGAACGTCCTCCACCACGAACAGCCGCTCCCGAAGGTCCTTCTCCTCCAGGCACACCCCGGTGCAGCACAGCACCACTCGTTCCAGGCGATCCGGGTGCGCTGCCGCCAGCGCGTATCCAACAAACCCGCCGTAGCTGATCCCGACCAGGCTGGCCCGCTCCACCCCGAGCGCATCCATCGCCTCAGCAATGCACTCGGCCTGGAACGACACGGTCCGATCCGGGCGGGTGGTGAAGGACTCACCGAAGAAGACAAGGTCGGGGACGTAGACGTTGAAGCCGGCAAGGAGGGGGCGGAGGTGAGCGTCCCATTGCCAGGTGGCGTTGGCGCCGAAGCCATGGACGAGGAGGAGGGAGGACTTCGCGGGGTCGGCGAGGCGGGGCACCCAGCAGTGGATGGTGGTGGCGCCGCCGTGGAGGCCGATGGTGGCGGATCGGAGGCCGGCGGATGAGAAGGAGCGGCGGTAGCACCGGTCCCGTGTGGCGGTGTAGCTGATGCAGCTAGACATCGTCGCCCGACGGTAGAGCGCAGGTGACGCGGCGCGCGGAAGGCCACCGGAAGGGGGGCGGGAGGACCGAGACGTGCCCGCCGCCCCGTAAGATATGAAGAGAGAGAGAGAGAGAGAGAGAGAGAGAGAGAGAGAGAGAGAGAGAGAGGGATGTCGGACCCCAGGGAACGCTCTGGCCAATCACGGAAAAGTATGTGGATATTTTGCATCTATACCATTCTTTTAGAATAAATTACACATTTACCTTTCAAAGTTCGTGTTGTTCTTTGCTAGTGAACATATAAAGAAATGTCTTTTTACTTGCGAGTTGTCAGATCTAACGCAAGATTCGTTGTACCGTCTGGATCATGTCATATTTTTTGTGGTATGGTACGGTATCGCTAAGATACGGTGGAAAAATGATTTGTTTGATTTTTTTTTAAATTTTGTAACTTGATGAATATTTAAAATGAACAAACTTTAAAGGAAGACTCTCCATCTAAATTTAAGATAGACTTTCAATCTCTTCTCATGCATAGACTCTCTCTCTAATTCGAAATTGTACTCTCTCTCTCTCTCTTAAACACATCCTAAGATTTTTATAGGATAGAAAAATGTTACTACCATGTGAAGAGACCTCTGGAGGCTCTACTCACCAAATCCCATCACCCCAAAGTAAGATGAGAAGTTATTTTCAACGTTGCACCTTTTCTCTCTCACCTTTCTCTCTCATATCCTCCAGAACCATCAGGGATATCACGCCTTCTATAGTTTGAAAGGGGCTGATTTGCTCACGAGGTATTTATCAAAGTTGTTCTACTCTTCTTTAGCTTTGTCCTCGAAGTAGAATTACCTCAATTGGTGGTATGTGCCCAAAGTTATAACAGATTATTCTTCACATTATCTCTCATATCATGATCTACGTATACAAGATTATCATGCCTTCCACATCTCAAACGAGGGCATATCGCTTCGAGGCGTTGTTCCTCATAACTTCCTCTACGAGCTCCAACTAGAATCACATCAAATGAAGGTCTGTGCTTAAAGATACAATATATTATTCTTGACCTTCTCTCTCATATCGCGATCCAAACTAGCAGTGAGTGCGGCCTCTCTACAGCTTGAACGAGAGTGATCCAATCTTTGGGCTCTTCATGAAAGTCGTTCGTGATATGACCAATGTATTCCATTAGATCAACACCAAGAATCCGAAAATAGAAACAAAATCGTAACGTCTTAAAATTTATAATAAAATATTAAAATCACACTGAAAATTTAAAAGAGATAGTAAATTGTACGTAAGATATGATCACTTATATACAATATAGATATCTTTAATTTTAGAATATTTTTATATTATTAATATAATTCTGGTACTATCTTTGATTGTGTGCACTTCAACGGGATGTCATTCAATTCCAAAAATAAAGTCAAACTTGAAATCATCATAATTATTAGAAAAAATATATTTATTATAAAAATATAAAATATCAAGAATTATTGATGCATAAATGTTGAGATTAAGACGGCCTAATGATTTTTAAGATAATTTTTACTTGACAAAAAATTAATTTTAAAACTTAAACTATAATTACTATAATTTGTATCATCTCTTAGTTAGCTTATGTTTAAAATTTCATCTCAATTAGACAACATTTAGACCCCTTAAATGCACACAGGATTAACCGCGATACGACGAACCTTCTGTGCACTTCAACGGGACAACATTTGGTTCCGAAAATAAAGTCAAATCTGAAATCATCATAATTATTAGAAAAATATACTGATTCTAAAAATATAAGTATCAGAAATTATTGATGCATAGATGTTGAGATTAAGTAGACCTAATAATTTTTGAGATAATTTTTACTTGACGAAAAAATAATTTAAAAAATCAAACTAAAATTACTATAATTTTATCATCTCTTAATTAACTTATGTTAGAAATTCCATCTCAATTAAACATCATTTAGACTTCTTAGATGCACCAGATATGAGAGGGGAAGAAAAAAAAAAGGTTCAACAGATCGGACTGTACCGGTCCGCCGCGACACGCTCGGGCCCCATTAGGGTGACCCGACCATGCTTAGGCTCCTGAGAGCCCAAGCATAGCCCGGTTCGCACGTACCGCGGCGGTTTGTTGTGGTACGGTAAATCCAGAATTCTGGTACCATCATTTCGACGGGACGACATTCGATCCGAAAATAAAGTCAAATATGAAGTCATCATAATTGGCAGAAAAATGTACTGATTCTAAAAATATAAATATAAAAAATTATTGATGTATAGATGTTAAGATTAAGTCGACCTAATAATTTTTGTGACAATCTTTATTTGATGAAAAAATAATTTTAAAAATTAAATTAAAATTAATATAATTTGTATCATCTCTTAATTAGTTTATGTTTGAAATTTTATCACAATTAAACACTATTTAAACCCCTTAAATATATCCGATGTGAGAGTGGAAGGAAAAAAAAAAAAGATACACACGATCTATCGCGCACCGATCCGGATCGGACCGAACCAGACCGCGACGTATCGCCGCGACACACCCGGATCACCCACATGAGCGACCCGACCGTGCCTGGACTCGCCGGAGCCCAAGCACAGGTCGGTTCGCGCGTATCGCGGTAGTTTACGGCGGTACAACGAACCTTGATCTAACCAACCACGGGGAGGGTATAACAAAATCGTTGAACATATAACGTAAACAAAAATTTGATAAGGGTTTTTGTATTTTTATTTCTTAAAACAATATTTTAAAAATACCAAAATATGGTAACTTATTATTATTTACTTTTAAAGGTAATTCTAAAATGACCCACTGGTTTTCAACATTAAAAAATTAAAATATATAAACGTGAACATTGACTGTATGCCGATCTCATCACGTGTCACATAAGATTTTTCAAACTGAAAACAATACGTCGCACTAGAGACGTATGGTCTCGACACTCCTCTTTCAATTTCACATAATCCAAGATTTGTACACTAAAAATGGCATATGACATCGTGAACTATATATAGTTTTCCAAGCCAAATCTTTCAAATTATTAATGTTATAGCAACTTCTTCCTTGTTTTTGTAGACCCACGACAAACAAGCTTTTCTTCCACGAGAAGAACAAGTGTCTCTTTGGCAGTTGGTCCCCTGCCCTCAAAGGAAAGGGGCCCCACAATAGCGTACAATACATGAGTGGGGTTCACCCTTTTCGAACAGCGAGGACAGACCAAGGTTAGGTGTATGGGGGCGAATCCAACTTACTAGTTCTTAATTTGTTGGTAATTAGAGTGTACTGTATTGACATATTTTGATTTCATTTTGATTCAAATTTAAATTTAATAATTAGAAGAAGAACAAAATTAAAAATATCGAACCGACCATATTTGAGAACCAAATTCTTCCAAACATGTAAGATACAGACATAAGGCATTACAATGAGGTAGACAGGATATCATATCCATTTTAATGTTCGGACGCCTGAGCAAATCCCGCACCCGGATGCTCGAGTGCGTAGTATTTTTCAATGACTAAAAACTTCAACTTTTCCACATGCCCACCTATTTATTTAGTATATTTGTCTATTACATTTTATTAATGTACTTTTGACTTTTTTATTGGGTAATGCCAATAACTTAACTATATAATAGATTCTAAGTTAACTTTATAATAAGTTTCAGTTCTTGATGTTAACCCCTCCGCATTTGCATTTTCTCCATCATTGCCTGTGGTTATGGATCTTTCTAGTCCCTGAAGTTAAAACACATGAGTACTTGTTTTATGATTGAATTTTACTTAGTTGGATCTTCACAATGATTGCTATCAAACTTCAATTTTGGGTATCTTTGGGCTGTTATTTACACATATGATATATTCCCCAACAGAGAGCTCAACTTCAAACATTCTTGATAATTTTCATTGCTCAAAAGACTTCAACGCACGTGAGTTGCATGTTATCAGTGAGAATTATAAATCGAAGACTAGAGTACTTGCAAGCTGTTAATTACACAAATAAATAGTCTTTCCCTCTAAATAGTAACTTATTTCCATTTTACTGCGACCCTTGCAAGGAGAAGTTCTTTTTCTCACAAGGCCAGCAGCCTCACTATGGGACAAGAAAAAAAATATTGGTGATGTCTTTAAAAGAAAATAGTAATGGTCATTTTGATATGTTGATAGAATGATAAGTCATATGAGGTGAGGCAAAATTGACATGACCCACTAAGATCACTCAGCCCATTAAAACAAGATAATGGTGAGCGGTGGCCCATGTTGAAGAATAGATGTATGTCTAGCCCTCTAGAGTTCTATCTCCTCGATCTCTTGATGACCCGATACTTGTCGATGGTAAGTCCTCGGCCCTCTAGACTAGATTAAAACTCTCCTCTCCAAGACTCAGGGTGCACTCGCATATACTATCAAGCCCACCCTTGTTGCACTAGGACACGATATGCAGGCCCCATAGTATGCACTTGCAACAATAGAGAATGGCGTCCTTGTTGGTTTTATGGATAGGCATTAGAGCAAGAGGTAAGGAGTGAATTATTTATGTCCAATTAAAAAACTAAATGCCTATCAAATCAATTAATTGAGACAAAATGATATGCACAGTGGAAATGAACAATTAGATGAAATCTACTATCCTATGCATACTTAGAAGGGTTGTAGAAGATAAGGATGCAAACCATAAAGACTGGCGCATAAGATTTTTCAAGTGGTTCAGCAACCCCCATTCATATTGTTCTTTTACATATGTGACCAAAAGGTCACCTCGGTGCATAACATGCACCAATTCACACACACAAACACACAGTCCTAGAATGCACAACACACACTGCTCTACACACGTGTGCCAAAACCTAGAACACCAACAAAAAAGAACACTCTTTGTTTGAGAATTTAAAGAAAGAACAAAGGAAGAATAATTAGAAGACACTACATTCGGAATCCCCCTTTGTGCAAGTCGGATTGTAGAACTTGTAGCCTCCTCAAAGTCGATGTAGTAAATAGTCTATATATGATTGTATAGTTGAGAGCCACGAACTAGAACCTGACTTTCCTCGTCCTTCTAACAATCAACAACCTTCAGAGATGAAAAAAATTCTCCCGAACACGAGTAGGGTCTTGATTAGAACACACACTCTCTCTCATAGGCTCGTTTAGGACTTCTCCATTGAGGAAAACAACAAAATTGACTACTAGGGCACACAAGGTTCGAGTTTTTATACTTGGGGGGATGTGCTAATGATGAAACTAACTTGTATTTATAGACTCCTTGAGTTTTAGGAAAGATTCCATAGGAGTTGGATCTAAAAATGGAAAATATGATTCATCTACTTGACATAAACAATTGATTGACCTGATCAGCACATCGATCGATTGGCCATCTAGCTTGCAACCGTCCAGTGACCTTGAAAAATCCGTCGACCGGACCTTGGGTTTCGATCAACTAGTCTAGCTTGTTCTCGTTAGTTTGCTGCCTTGTAAGATTCGGTAGACCATAACTCGGAGGTCGGTCGGTCGATCGTCTGTAAGATTGTATTTCTGCATTGTTTTGACCCATCTAACTTCAAGCTTTGACCACCACATCTTGGGCACTTCTTGCACACATATCTAGGCCATATAAAACTCATCTCTTCACACTCAAACAAACAAGTTAGACCCTCAACTTCAATGACAAAATCAAATCATAAGAATCACTCCAAAAATCATCATTCCATGCAATTTCATTATCTGAAAGCCATTCACACATGCATAGTGTTTTGATATCATCAAAATCTACATAGTATTTCAATCTCTCCTTTTTTGATGATGACAAAACATATGTATATTTTGCACATGAAAGATAACCATTCAATCTCTTTTTGGAGTTTTGACTATTCCTCTTTTTAACCATTTAATCTTTTTTTTGGGAGTTTTGACTATTCCTCTTTTTATGGTTTTTGACTTGACCACACACAAG
Source organism: Colocasia esculenta (assembly GCA_014218235.1). Classification (NCBI taxonomy): domain Eukaryota; kingdom Viridiplantae; phylum Streptophyta; class Magnoliopsida; order Alismatales; family Araceae; genus Colocasia; species Colocasia esculenta. The sequence continues at coordinate 79,496,670 of CM024764.1, read as the reverse complement.
CCATCAAACATACATTCATAACAAAATAATACTAACTCCCCCTAAAAAATATCTCTCCTCCCCCCCTTTTTTTGACAGCATCATAAAGGCATCAACATGGGGAATGGGATAAGGAGTGTGCATATGACTCAAGACATACAAGTGCTATATGAAATGCTCGCAAGGGAGGATGTGCAACCACTAAGAGAAATCCATTTGTCCATATGTTTAATCAAATTCTCAAGATAAACACAAAATTAATTCCCTTTATTGTTTGTGAATAAACAAGATTAATAAGCATCAAACATTAAGATATATGGACTTTCTAATTAACACTAAAAGATGACTTTCAACTCTACACATGCAAAATAGATCTTCGAGCTTTGCTAGCTGATACGGTTGCTCCGAAGACGTCGGCCTGAGCCTAGGTGACTTGGAGGAGTCCATGTGTAGCCGACAAGGAATGCTTCGCCCCGAGCCCGAACCTACAAGACCATCGAGGGAGATCGGTGGGGGAACACTTCGAGGCTCAAGTCAATAGGTGGCCGAGAACCGTAGGGGAGTTAAGAGTAGATAGATTGCATACCTTTTTGTTGGTCGAGTGCCTTCCCTATATATAGAGGTATGGTTTCCCTCAGGTTCGACGAACGAGGGGCTTGGACCAATGTGGATTCCCTCGGGCAAGCGTAGGTAGCTTCGTGCTACCATACTAGATGGCCCATGTTGGTCGTATCTTGCATGTTTCTCCTCCATGTCTAACATGACATGCCGCCATGTCAGGTGATCCACGTCGCCGCACCAAGCACGTCGTCATACCTGTTGCTCCCCAACGGTCAAGAAGCAGGCAGTTGTGTGTGCCAAGGAGGTCGAAACTGACCTCCTCGCCTCGGCCTTAGTGCGAGGTGAGGCTGTCGTTGAGTTTGACATCCTCTCTTGGGCCTTGACTACGATGGATCCTCATTGAACTAAATTGATCCCTTATCTAGGGCCTTGACCCTAGACGAGCCTCGTCAGATTGACCTCCTTTGGGCCTTGTCCCTGAGAGGAGCCGTGTCACCATCCAGGGCCGACCTCCTCACCTCGGCCTAAACTCGGGATGAGCATGTCACCCTTACTGATCCCAAATGTCGGCCATGACCAACATCTCCGACTTATAGTGTGTGGGAGCCACTTGCTTTAGTAGCTATCATTTTGTCCCCTTTTTTTCATTTATGCTCTTTTTCTTTTCATATTTGGTGGTTTTATTACCGTTTGATGTGAGGCTCCTCACTCAGTGGAGAGACCTAGTTACTAAGCTTAATTCTTTATTTTTTTATTTTCATTCTCTTGGGATAGGTACCTTTTTCCTCACGATTACTCTTCAAAGATTATGTAGAATTTTAAGCATCAATAAAGCATTAACAAAAATTTATATTATCCACATATTTGTTATCTATTAATCACATTTGAATGCATAGTGTTTGGGTTCAATATCAAGTGTATTTTGAGAAATATGCTAAAGGCATAACCATTAAGCTCTCCCTTAATGTATGCACTCACCAAAATATGGTTTCTCCCTTTTAGTGATGAAATTAATGCACACTAACTTTGAGTCAATGCAAAAGTATATAGCAAGGATGCGTGGCCATAGAAAGATTAAGGAAGTTTCTATAAACATATAGTATACATGCAATCATGCAAGGATAAACAAGCAAAAAAATATCATGCAAGACACTCTTCAACTCTATCCTATATTTTTGTGTTTTAGATTTTCAATATTTATGGTTTTTTTAATATAAACAAACACTAAAGACCTATCATCAAAATCATGTAAAGATACACGATACAAGAGCATATGTGATATACTTTGAAGCTCACATGTGGAAGTACATGATACTCACTTTCAAACTGCTCCTTGTGCCTTGAATTTCCCTTTGAAGCATTCCAATTCCAATTATTTCAAGGCACCTACAACCAAAGATCTCATGCCGAAGATTTCAGTACCCAAATCTTTTTAGGTCCATCCCGATTAGTCCATTGAGTTATTAAATATTTTCTTATCCAAACCAAGTTTAGTTTATTAGCATTCTTTCTTAACAAGCATGTGGAATTCTCATGGATATGCCCACCACAAAAATGATGAGTGATATTTGAAGTCCGTGGTGTGGATCCCGTGTGGCATGTGATCAACATTAAGCACGACATGCTTATTAACTTGGCATGAGATCTTCATATTTTCTTTTCTTTTAGCATGATAGTTAGATGCATGAAAAACATTAAATAGATGCTTAAAAGGAACTCTAGCATTCATTAGAGGTATTTTCTTCTTAAGTTGTGCATGAGATGTGCTACGAACACTTGATGCATGAACAAAAGAAGTTTTTATTTTATACTCAAATAAAATTTTCTTTTAAGGGTGTAGCCTAGATCGTGTCTATGTGTATTAACTTTTACACTGAGCACCTCATCCAAGTTTAGTTTTTCTTTCATGAGTCTAGAAATAGTGGATTCAAATCATCGATTGTTTCATTGAGTTTTTAGACTTTAAGATATTTTTCTCAAACACATGCACTTTGAATTTTATTTCCAAGTTTTCAGATTTCAAAGATCTATTCTTAATTTCAAGCTTTTGATTTTTATTAATAAGATCATTATCATCTACAACATCAAAGAATTCATAATCAAGATGTATGTTTTCTTTTTAAATTCGTTCTTGAAGAGCAAAGATTTCAGCTTGCATGATTTTATTTTGTTCTTTTAATTCATCTATTTCAGTTTTCAAAGATGTAGTTTTCTTTTCCACATAGGTTTGACTTTCAAATTCATCATCATACAAAACAATTTTAGAAGTCAAGATATCATTGGCATCATGCAACTCATCTATTTTCAATTTTAAGTCTGGACTTAATGTACAAGGGGATTCATTATGCAAGATATCATGAACCTTCCTTTTCAAATTTTTATTTTCAGTTTTCACATTTTTGTATTTATCAAGTAAGGTAAAAATATAATTATTCTCATTCTTCATTCGTGAAACCCTCGGGTTTAAATTTTACCTTGCTTGTTTCTTCTTCTTGTGCCATGAGACAACACCCATCCTATTACTCCTAATTTTCTATTCCTCGGGTAGAAGTCTTTTTCTTGTGAATCTCCTCCATCACATACCATAGCTCTTTGGAAGACCTGCACTTAGTAACATGTGGGCATTTGTCAATGTCAATTGCACTTAGTAAGATATTTAAAGCATTGAAATTGACACAAGATTTCTTACGTGCTCATCCATATATTTTCTTTCATTCTTAGGCAATGCATATGGTCCTTTTTCAATTACATTCAATGCATCATGGTATTGTGAATGAATAAAAATCATCATGTGATATTTCCCATAAATAAAAACCATCAGTGTGTGAAGGCTTGTGAATGAATGACCCTTAGAAAACTGGTTTTGACTAGCCATCAATGGGAATCACTCTTGTGTGTTAGAGGCCCTCTCTGATACTAATTGTTAGTTTTATTGCTAGGTATCTGAGCAAGAGAGGAGAGGTGAATTGCTTATGCCTAATTAAAAAACTAAACACCGATCAAATCAACTAATTTGAGACACAGATATACAGAGTGAAAAATATAGAACAATTAGACGAAACTTGCTATCCTATGCGTACGTAGAAGTGTGGTAGGAGAGATGGATGCAAACCATGAAGAACAACACATGATTTTTCAAGTGGTTCGGCAACACAATGGGTGCCCCTACCTCCACCTGTCACCACAGTGAGGCCCACTAACTTGATTCATGGGTACAAGCCACCCCCCCCTACGGTTGTTTTTTTGGGAACAACACCAAGCCCAACCACTCACATGACCGAAATGTCCACTTGGTGCAAAACACGCACCAATCCACACACACACGATCCCAGGATCCACAATACGCACTACTCCACACACACACGTGCGCCAAAACCCGACACACCAACAAAAAATCATTCTTTGTTTGAGAATCTAAAGATAGAACAAAAAAGGAATAATTAAAACACACTGAGATCCGGAATCCCCCATTATTCAACTCAGCCTATAGAACTTGTAGTCTCCACGAACCCGATGCAGCAAACGGTCGATGTATGATCATCTAGTTGAGAGCCATGAACTGAAACCTGACTTTCCTCATCCTTCTATCAATCAGCAACCTTCAGATATGAATGAGCAGGTCTCTCTCTCTCTCTCTCTCCCTCTCTCTTGTTGGTCGCCTTTTGGGTACGACAGCTAGTTAACCTAGAGGGGGGTGAATAGGATTTTTGAAGTCTGAAAACAAAACGTGAACACTTAAAAGTTTGGTTAGTGCTAGTGTGATAAAGAGTAGCAGTGCGGAAGTAAATAACAATCACACAAAGGACACAAGAGATTTATCCTGGTTCGACCCTTCCCACATGGAAGTCCTACGTTCAGTCCCCAAGCAACCTCTTGGGATTTCCCACATGGTAATGAGAGATTACAGACGGATATTCCGACGGAAATATTTCCGTCGGAAGTGCCGTCGGTAATCCCACCATTTCCCTCCCCCCGCCATCCCACAAAACCCTCTCTCTCTCTCTCTCTCTCTCTCTCTCTCTCTCTCTCTCTCTCTCTCTCTCTCTCTCTCTCTCTCTCTCTCTCTCTCTCTCTCTCTCTCTCTCTCTCCTCCCCGCTCGCCACTCGTCGCGCCCCTCGCCGCCTGCATCGCCACCGCCGGCCGCCATGACCGGCACCGCCAAGGCCGTCGCCGCTGTTGCCGCCGTACTGCCATTACCGCCGAGCTTCTTCGCCGCCAGGTATGTATCCGGCCTCCCCTCTCCCCCTTCCCCTCTCGGCGACTTCCTGTCCCTTCCGTCTGCATGCCCCCCCCCCCCCCCCCCCCCCCAACAGGCGACCCCCTCCCCCCTGTCGGCCCCCCTCCCCTTCAGCCGTCCCAGCCCCCCCTGTCGCCCCCTCCCCCTCCCTTCCCCACCCCTGCGACCCCCTCCCTGTTGGCCCCCCCTCCCCCTCCAGCCGTCCCAGCCCCCCCCCTGTCGCCCCCCTCCCCCTCCCTTCCCCACCCCTGCCACCCCCTCCCTGTCGGCCCCCCCTCCCGTCCCAGCCCCCCACCATGTCGCCCCCCCCTCCCTCTCCTGTCCCCAATCTGCCCCCCCCCCCTCCCGTCCCCAACCCCTGCACCCCCTTCCCCATCCCTACCACCCCCTCCCCCAACAGCGACCCCCCCTCCCCCACAGTCCCTGGCCCCACAGTCCCCCCCTCCTCTCCACCGTCCCCCCTCCCCCACATTCCCCCCTCCGTCCCCCCCTCCCCACATCCCCTCCCCCACAGTCCCCCCCCCCCCCCCCCCCCACAGTCCACTGGCGTTTAATTATTAATTTGCTGCAATTTTTTATTTTCTTCATGTGTATATGCTCCATGTATTGGTAATTGTCTGAATTTGTCTCTATTATTTTGGCATTTACCAAATCTTTTTTATCAAGTTGTTTTGGCATATCAATTGAGCCTTTATTTCGTCAGGACTAATATTTAATGTGAAAATTAAATTTGGTCATGTTGGGACCCCAATTATCGATAGCCTCAACAACGATTATATATATCTCAACAAGAAATATTTAGTGTAAGTGCACAATTGCATTTGAGTTGTAAATGAGTTCATAAAAAACTAAGTTGACTTATAAATATACTTAAATTAGGTTCATAAATATTTGAATTAGACTTATAAAATGACATGTCAAATATGTCATAATTTATTTGTCTATTTTATGTGAATCAACCAAGATTAGTGATTTTATAAAATGACATATCATATTAGTGATTTTATCCAAATATATCCGATTCTAACATATTTACAAACTCTTGTCATTTGAGAAAATTTGTTACATCTTCACATGCCATGTTATTTTAGAACATTGATATGTAACAAATTAATACGCATAAAGTAATATTTCTAGCATATTTTATTATTATATTCTTATTCCTATAAAAAAATCTAGTTATTGAGATAGTGAGAGAGAGTCCACCATGTAGAGAATTTTGGTTAGGTTTGGTATCTAAACATGGTGAGAAAGGAATAAGTGTAATTGATATGGATATGGATAATTTTAGATAGATATGGATAATTTTGAGATGAGGACATATGCCTACCTTTAAGTTAGTTTGTTTATGTCGGCCATAAATCATACTTCACTTGTAATTCTTTTTTCTTGATTAGTATTGTAGTTCTTACATTAATATAATTTATTTACATGTATGTGTGAATTTGTTTTAATATTGCATTTGTTCACATGACATATTTTGTTTTCATATTCCTTTCATATTTATGTGGGTTTTAAATTTCATCTATGCATGTATAGCAATTTATCACTGCACACACCTCACGAGAGCGTGTTAAGCCCGTGTCAATGAACCTTCCCGTTCAAGACTTTGGGATTGATGTGCACAAATCTTATTTTCAATGATGAGAACGTGTATATCTAACTCAAAGTCTTGAATTGTCCCGTTTTAGACAGTCTGTGAATGTTTGATCACAGTTAGGTGGTCATTTACTATGTGTTTGTATTATTTGTTGAAAATTTCGGGTGCTTCTACTCACTCCTCTCTGATATACCTTTATTGATTTAGAATATTTTCTTAACCACTTATTAGTAAGTGTTTAAGAAAATATCTTAATCAATAAATATTTTTGGTATATCGGAGAGGTGTGGGGAGATCTGCCGAAATTTTTAGCAAATAATACAAACACATAGTAAATGGTCATCTGAGTGCGATCAAATATTCACAGATGGGTAAAAAGTTATGACAGAGAAGTTTAAAGACGGAGTTGACAATTTTATTCAGTTTGCATTGAGAAATTCATCAGTAGCAGTTGATTCGATGGGTAACATCTGATGTCCGTGTTCAGCTTGTAAGAACAGAAAGTGGATATCGACATGGGATGTGCAACATCATTTGTATACGAGAGGATTTGTTGCCCATTATGAGTTATGGTCGTCTCATAGTGAGTTGAATATTCAGTCGTTTAAATCAGCCAACTTTGCCTCCACAAGTACGTACGTAGACATGGTTGTTGATGCTGCTGGTCCAGAGTTCAATATTCATGATGACCAAACAAATGAAGAAGTGCTGAATGATATAGCTCAGAGATTTTATCAGTTACTTCGAGATGTTGATGAGCCATTATGGGATGGTTTTGAGAAGCATACACGGTTGTCTATAGTGTCGCAGCTACTGAATTTGAAGTCTGAATTTCATATGAGCGAGAGTTGTTTTGATCGGCTTCTCTTACTCGTCAAGAGTATGCTTCCTCAATCAGAGAGGCTGCCTGATGATTTTTACCGTGCGAAGAAGATGGTGAATGATCTGGGGCTTGGTTTTATGAAAATTGATACATGTCTGAATCACTGTATGATGCACTATAAAGATGATGCAGATAAGACATCATGTTGTATTTGTAAGCATGATAGATTCAAGCCTAAGAGAGGAGACAAGTCAAAGAAGAAGGATGTTCCATATAAGTCATTGCGATACTTTCCGATCACACCGAGATTGCAGTGGTTGTTCATGTCCCCGAAGACAGCCGGACATATGACTTGGCATGTGGAAAGAGTCCGTTGTGATGATGGTGAAATCAGTCATCCTGCCGATGGTGAAGCTTGGGCTCATTTTAGCAGAACTCATCCTTACTTCTCAAGGGATCCACGCAACGTGCAGCTGGGTTTATGCACAGACGGTTTCAATCCATTCAGAGGCTCGGTGGCATCTTACTCATGTTGGCCAGTATTCCTAACACCGTACAACCTTCCGCCAGGCATGTGCATGAAGCATGAGAATATGTTCCTTTCATTGCTGATTCCAGGTCCAAAAAGTCCAGGAAAAAATATAGACATATATCTCAGACCGTTGATTGATGAGCTGAAATTGTTATGGTCAGATGGGGTTCTCTCTTATGATGCGTCCAGAAAATAGAATTTCAATTTGAAGGCTGCATTAATGTGGAATATAAGTGACTTTCCAACATACGACATGTTATCTGGTTGGAGCACACATGGGAGGTTGGCATGTCCTTATTGCATGGAGGATTCTAAATCATTCGTGTTGAAATATGGGGGAAAATCATGTTGGTTTGATTGTCATCGTCGGTTTCTACCGAGTGACCATCCTTTCCGAAAGCAAAAGGATTCTTTTATGAAAAATAAAATTGTGATGGATGAGGTAGATATGGAACGGGTGTCTAATGGAAACATGGCGACGCGGGTCTAGAACTTATCGACTGTATCACAACTGGCTGGTAGTACCCGAAAAATCTCCGACTTTGGAAAGGATCACAATTGGGTGAAGCAAAGCATCTTTTGGGAATTGCCTTATTGGTCAACACTTTTGATACGACATAACCTAGACGTCATACATATAGAGAAGAATGTTTTTGATAATGTGTTCAACATAGTTATGGACGCCAAAGGCAAAACGAAGGATAACGTCAAGGCACGAATGGATTTGAAAGTACTTTGCAGATGTCCAGAACTAGAGCTGCAGCATGTTAGTGGAAAAGTGGTGCAACCTAAAGCTTCATATGTACTTGGGGCCAGACAGATTAAGGAAGTGTTGCAATGATTGAAGCAATGAGATTTATGGATGGATATGTCTCGAATATTGCCCGTTGTGTAAATGTCAACGAGGGGAAAATATACAGGATGAAGAGTCATGACTGCCATGTTTTCATGCAAAGACTGATGTCAATTGCTTTTCGTGAGTTGTTACCGAAGCAAATATGGGGAGCAATGACTGAGCTGAGTCAATTCTTCAGGATTTTATCTGCATCAGAACTCAGACTTCATGACTTGCAAAGTATGGAGCAAAATATAATACAGACAGTCTGCAAATTAGAGAAGATATTTCCTCCAACATTCTTTGATTCAATAGAGCACTTGATCATCCATTTGTCATATGAGGCTAGGGTCGGAGGACCAGTACAATTTCGATGGATGTATCCGTTTGAGAGGCATATTCCTATGTCTCATTTTATTCACATTATGACGATCTTTTATATTTCATATGTATTCATTTGAACTATTATCGTAGGTGCATGCACGATCTTAAGATGAAAGTCTGCAACAAAGCACAGGTTGAGGGCTTCATTACCCAGGCGTACCTTATTCAAGAGATATTGAACTTTTTTTCGATGTACTTTGACACGGAAATACGAACCCGACACACTCAACCTCCACGTAATGATGATAGTGGAGATTCTAATGTGTCTGACCGACTCTCTGTATTCAAGTGTCCTGGACGAGTGTTTGGATATTCTTCTACTCACGCACTCGAAGATAGAGAGTTGGTAGCTGCGGAGATCTACATATTCATGAATTGCACAGAACTGGACCCCTACATTGAGTAAGCTCTCAACACTAATGATGTACATCATTTGCGAGCAATACTGCAAAACTTAGAGGTTGTGTGACATTTACATTGCAGAGAGTTTGACTCGGTCATACTGCAATGGAATCCACGTCTGACTGACGTACAGGTTGAAAAGCAATGGGAGAAGTCTTTTCCTACTTGGTTAAGATCTCGAGTAAGTGTCTAAATATTTTGAAGCATGTGTTATGCTCTTATGCGTACTTAGTTGTTGTAATTTGTTATTGTCTGTCCCTTTTTTTAATAATAGGTTGAACAAGGTTTTATTACTGATTCAAGAGTACAAGAGATCAGTTATGGGCCCTCGAAGATTGTACGTGTCTATCCAGGCTACATTGTGAATGGATACCGATTTCACACGAGAGATTATGGACGGAATAAGTCTACGATGAACATCGACATATGTGTGAAGGAAAGTGCCTACAAGGAAAATGAAATAGACTATTATGGCATTCTCGAAGAAGTCATTGAACTGCAATTTTTTGGACAATGCAACAATATATTTCTCTTCAAGTGTCATTGGTTTGATCCGACCTCTATTCGTAATGACACAACATATGGGATTGTAGATGTTAAGCATAAGTCCAAGTTGAGCACGTATGAGCCATTCATTCTGGCGGCACAAGCCCAACAAGTTTATTATTCAAATTATTCGTCCCTCAAATTGAGATATTGGTGGGCTGCTTGTAGAGTGAAATCAAGGCTGTTCCCTGAGTATGAGCTTGTCCCGGCTGATGATGACCCCGAAGGTGTTAATGACATTTTTTTCCAATCAGATCGGAGTGACGCACGAGAGTTGGCGGCTTCTACGTAGTTCAGTGTTGATATAAATGAACCAATTTGCTTATATAAGGATAACGAACAGGAAGAAGTTGACCCAAATGCCCTTCCGCGGGAGGTGGAGTCTGATGAGGAGGAAGAGTCCCGGCATGATGAGGGCGAATTCGAGGAGGATGACGAAGATGACGCTGAATTAAACATATCTTCAGCATCTGATGATGAATATAGATAATATTATAAAAAAAATTTAAAACTGAGTGTTGTTGCTAATTATTTGTTATTCAATAGCTACTTCAAATTTGAGTGCTGATGACATGTTATATCTTTATTTATCTCAATAGAGATATGGTACGTGGAGGACGGAGTCGGAGGGTTTCCACCTACGTAGGCCGAGGGTCCGCCTCCCCGTCCACTACATGTATATGTATATGTAAACATAAAACTCTATATATTATTGTTCATATTAAATTCATATTTTCTAACATACATACAATTTTGCAGGGACTGTGTAGTACCCTGGATTTTTTTAAAATCTAAATAAGATAAAAATTATAATATTTAATAAATGAGATAAATCGATTTAATTAGAATAAAGGGAGAATACATGGAATAAAAGAGAATTAAAGTAATACCTATTAAGCCAAATTATTAATGGGTTACTCTAATAACCCAAACCAAATAGATTGGGCCCAATAGGATGAAGCCCATCTTGGGAGGAGATGTAATTAAGTGAAATTCGTATCTAATTAATTAGTAAATAGTAAAAGGCTAAGATAAATACTAAATAAGTCATGTTTATCCAAAATAAGAGTCCTTAACCCATTCTAACCCTTTGGCCACGAATTTAAACTCTCTTCCTTACCCATTAGGTGGATAAATGGTAGAAAAATAGATGATAAATCTGAATTTTCGTAATTAGAGGAGGAGAGAAGTGTTTGAGGTTGTATGGACTCTATTACCACCCTATACACCCCAAATTTTGACCCTAGCAATCTTAGTTCGTGTCTAAAAGCTTTGGAGATGAAGAGGAGAAGTTCTGGACGAAGAGCAAGGAGAGGAGGAGGCTTGGAGTTTGGATCTTCTCTTATTTCGCCACCAAACTAGGGTTTTCTTACTCCACGAAAAAGGTAGACAATCTCTCAAGAAAAAATCGTGTAAAAATTTCCCTAGTTAGTATTCATACACCTCTTCAAAATCCCTATGGTTTCGTTGCATTTCGCTCATTCATTTGGGCGAATTTATTGCTTGAATCCCTGCTGTTACCATGAACCCAAAATCTCATGTTTTCTCTAATCCCCTATACATACTTGTTCCCATGATATGATAAAATTCTCATTGATACTACATCATACTAGCTTTCAAACGCCCCTAGTTTTGTTCTATTTCGACCTCCTATGAGGGAGAATTAATTCTTTGAATCCCTATCAGATACATGCATCCGAACCTTCATGTTGCTAGTGAACCCTGTTTATACTTGACTTCAGATCATCAGAAAATTATCATAAATACTATATCTTGTTAGCTTTTGAACGCCCTTAGTTTTGGAATTTTTTATTATGTATTCATCTCAAATTAATTCGTGGAACCCTGGCTGCGCCTGTTTAGGTTACCAAAAAGTAACCCGATCAATGCATGTCTAAACCTTGTCTATTTTCAAATTAATCATGCTTGTTGATAGATCTATATGTCTACTTTCGTTTAAAACTAGTTTCATGCTTTTTGGATTACCGTACTATTTTATATGGAATTTAGAATGTCTATGTATCAAGGAGGATTCGCCCTGGGAAAAAGGGAAAAAGGGGCAAACCCACCTGGTATCGCGACGGCACGATCCGCCGCGATATCAGAGGGGTCGCGTCGGCCGATGGTGTCGAGTCAAGAATGCGGCGGCATAAGCCGCCGCGATTCCACTCCGGACCTGGCCAGACCGGCCAGGTCCCGTGTCGCGCTCGACCGCCCTGTCGCGACTTGGATCGCGACGGGTAAGTCCGCCGCGTTTTCATGAATCCGACTAGAATGAAAAATTGTGCATATGCCCTGTTGTTTAAGCTTTATACCCTTAATTAGCCATGTTTAACCCATGTTATAGTTAATTCAACTTGGTACGTTAATAAATTTAATTATTTAAAATGACATTTGCACGACTTGTCATATCCTCAAGATTTCTTTACACTTACACGCACACAATATTATTAAATGCCATCTGACCCTGATAAATTATGCAATAATTTATTCGATAAATTAGTGAAATAAATGATTAAATTACCCTATTTTTATTAAATACAATTGCTTTCGTTTTATACGAGCATTTTAAATACCGTTATCATTTTCCCTCGGCTTCGAGCACTCGAGGCACGACGGACCCATTTTCTACACACTTTCTCTTGACTTGGACCACCTCTCCACCGGGAATACTCTCGACTGAACTAGGGGATCCTTGTCAAGACCTCTGTAAGTCTTCTTGTCTTTGGCGCACGTCCTTAGTCAACAAGCTGGTTGTACCTCAAAACCCGTTACACATTAGGGATCAGTACGATCCATGCCTTAGTGTATTCCTTCTTGTCTTGGGTTCACACCGGACTACATGACCCGTGTACACGACACGGTTAAGGGGGCGGTTGTGACTTCTACCAGACTGCCGGTACCCGACCTGGTGCCGTGCAATCGTTACTATCGTGTGTTTCTCGTCATTTTACGAAAATGTCCCTATCTCATCTACTATCTCGATACTCTCATCTGTTCACGTTCTCTCTACACTCTCGTCTAGTTCATCTGCTACTCTCATCTCTTCTTGGTACTCTCATGGCCATGTGTGATTGTCTAAGATAAAAACATGACTATGCTAGGCAACATGATAAGGGCCCAATCTGGTCCTTGGGAGGAGCACCTGAAAGGCTATAACTCGCGAGGGTCTAATGATCAGGGTGATTGGCATACACCTAACGCATGACACACAAGATTGACCTAAGACAATTCACAAACATTCCTGTACATGATACTTGACTTGTGGTTGATAAGATGATCGACCAAACGCATGTCACTTGATTTACTTGCTATCGTGACTTGTGCACTGCTGTGCAATTTACTTGTTAACTTGAAATATGGCCAAATCATTTGTTGTACTTGTTACCTATAAAGGTATTCTTGTCTTGTGATCTTATTGGCACGACTATACCTGATCGTTCTTGTACTTACTCATTCCTGTTAGTTATCCTGCTTGATAAAAGATTAAACACTTAATGCCTGCTTGATTACACGAGATATTAAGTCCTACTGAGCGTTATTCGCTGATCCTGCATTTTTATTTAATGTGTTTCAGGTGAGTATGACGATGACCACACTCACGAGGACGGGACTGAGGATGATTCTCAAGAGTGACCATTTACTGCAATCAATGCTTTAGTAGTTAGTTAGTATAGTTATGAGTCAGTTAGTCATGATGTAATAGTTTGAGTTTGAATAAAGTACTCTGGGCCCTAGTTTTGGCTCTGATACGTTGATGTAATAGTTAGTTCTTGAAGTTTGATGAGGTATTAGTGAATGTAATGATGACTGGTGGATTATTAATGAAATTGGAGTTTATTTGGTGTTAACTAGATGTACAATGGTTTGTTATTTATTTTCTCACTCTGTACTATTTAATAACTGTAATCCCGCTCTGATATTCCGCATCGGGGCATTACAGTTTTGTGGTATCAGAGCCTAGGTTATTCTTAAGTATAGGATGATCTAGGTTTGACCTATCTCGACTTAGAGTCAAATTTCATACCTATGAGAGATGGGTAGAACCTTGGGTAATAAGATAAAACAAACGCACACACGCACAAACTTAGTGCAAACTCAATGACTTACATTTAAAACTCTCTTTTGAAGGAACTTAAACACTAGCAATGGCAACAGAGCGTGCTCAACTCCGTGACATGCAGCAAACTTTACAGCAGCTTACTCAAGCTTTACTTCAAGCTGTTGGGGAAAGTAATAACAATAACGACCGAGTGTAGACACCCATTTCTGACCCATAAGTCGAGCAAAAATCCCTTGTCGTATCATTGATGTCCTGCGTTGGCTCATCATCGTCAAGCTGGCTTTCTCCGATCGTGACACCATTTCCATTAGTTCATCGCCCTGGAGGACCCTTCCTAGTCAAATCAATCTCTCTCACTATAGCTCTCTGAGTCAGGAGTCCGATGTTTTAACCCGAAGGCTGCGCATGGAGACCGGGCGCATTGCATGGCCAAAATGCAAAAAAAGTCACTTAAGGCAACAGGCCCTAGGTCGCGTTCCGAAAAACGACAGCCCCTACGTCGCGATCATAAATCCATATTTTAAATCTTGAAAAATCACAAAATTGACTTGAAGTCACCTTCCATATGAGGAAGGCGACGTATCGAGGAGTCGCATTCAGGAAGGCGACCAGAAGGCTGTCGCTTTCAGGACCTTAAACAGGAAACTCTTTCCGAAGCCAACTTGGACACATGCCAAAGATGGTAATTGCCTCATTTGAACGTCCAAATCGGGTCCAAATCCTTTCAAATTTGGAGGAGACCTTCCTAACATGTCCCTTTCCAAGTTCCAATTGCCCATACGCAGCCATACTTAACCAAAGTCGGACTCTTGCCCATTATTCCTCTCAGACCCGAGTTAGGAATAATCACCCATAAGTACCTTGTCTCTGCATCTTTTTGGGCAAGGCCGAAGTCTTCTTCTTCCTCTTCCAGAGAGCTTCATCTTCCACGAAGAGAGCTTCTCCCCCAGACGACTCAGAAGAGCCCCCCAGGGCGTTTTCCCATCAGCTACACAATTCTTCTTCCCTTCTTCTCTTTATTTCATTCAATTCTTACATGCATAGTCTTGTTTTCTTCATAAATTAACATTAGATCACGATACACACACCCAAACTTAACACCCACAGGGGTTAAAAGCCCCAATCTCGTGAGTTCCCTCCATTATAGTTCATGTTTTCACGCTTTTCATTGAATAGATCTCATACACACTACTAGAAAAGTAGGTTAAGTCGACGGCTGAAAACCGTCTACAAAAGACATAAAACCGTCTACGAAACATTTTATAGACGGCTCCGCAACCGTCTACGTAGTCGTCTACGAAAATATCATCAACAAAAAATACATAGACGGCTTCTTAAAACCGTCTACAAAAGTTGTATATGTAGACGGCTAGAAAGCCGTCTATAAATATAAGTAGACGGCTTTTTTCATGTCTACAAAAAATATATATGTAGACGGCTTTTGTAGCCATCTACGAAAAAAATATTAGTAGACGGCTATTATAGCCGTCTACATATGTTTCATTCAAAAAAAAAAAAAAAAATTGGCCTCCGCTCCACGAAGGCTGGCCTTTGTGGAGCGAAGGCTGTCGCCGGAGAACACCGCCGGTGGGGGGCACGGCGTTGCTCCTAGCAGTCGGGTGGCGGTGGAAAGCTTGCTTCAACGGCTTGAAAGCTTGCTCCTGGCGGCACCTCGGAGGCGCGGTGGTGCGGGTCCGATGCCGAGGCCGGCGCGGGGGCTTGCTGCGGAGTCGACCGGCGCAGGGAAAAAAATGCAGGGGTGGGTCCCGGGCTAGGAGGAGGCGGCGCAGACGGGGTTGCTCGAGCGTGGGAAACAGGGAGGAGAAGGGAAGAGAACAGGGAGAGCGAAAGGGAACCAAGCGAGGGGGGAGTTCGGGGATGGGGGAACCCGGCGCAAGGAGGGACTTCTGGAGCAGGAGGGGGGGGTCGCGGGAAGGCCAGGGGAGGAGGGGGGGCCTTCACGGGAGCTACGCCTGGAGATAGAAGGAGATGGAAACTGGGAGGGGGATGCAGGGGATCAGGAGACGGGAGCCAGATGAGAGGGGAACCGGGGAGGGAGAGGGGAGATGCTCTGATCTTCGGAAGGAGGAGTCAGGTGGAAGGAGAGGGAGGGGGGTGGAGATGCGTGGGACTGTGCGCGGGGAAGGAGTGATGGGAGATGGGAAGAACAGTGAGGGAATGAGCTTACAGGAAGAAGACGAAGGGGGGAGTGGGAGAGGGCAGACGAAGCAGCAGAGGTATTTAATGCCATGAGAAGGGGGGAACCAACAATTTGGCGCCGGGGATTCAAATTTTTTGACAAAACACGGCACAGAAGAAGGTGGGAGATCAAATTTTTTGGGAAGAAAAGAGGCGCCACTTTTTTTTCGAAAAAACAAACAGGTTACATATTTAATTAATTTGTGGATATTTAATAAGAATTAATTATACCTATTTAAAGATATAGATACATAGATATATAGATATATGTAAGTAAGTATAGATACTAATTGTATAAAGGGAGAAAATTTTTATTTCACAATTTTTTAAAAATAATTAAATTAAAATTACCATAAAATGTATCATCATCCAATTAACTTATGTTTAATTTTTCATCTTAATTTAATATCGTTTAAATATAAAATTGAAAATTTAAAAATATTAAATAAATTAATTTAATTTTCGTAACATATACGTAGACGATTTCTAAGCCGTGTACGTATATTTGATATGTAGACGGCTTCTCTGAGTCGTCTACATATCTAATATTTATAGACGACTCTTGTGAACTGTCTACGTAACATATGTAGACGGCTTCAAGAAACCGTCTACATATGTGACATATGTAGACGGTTATTGTAGCCGTCTACATAGATATGTAGACGGTTGTAAAAGCCGTCGGCATATCTAACATATGTAGACGGTTAATATAGCCGTCTACAAATGTTATTATTTGTAGACGGCTACGAATTACATCCGTCTACTTATACTATTTTTTTGTAGTGACACGAATTCTAATGGGTGTTTATCTTGTTTAAATCACTTTGACAGGTGTTTGAAGGTCAGAGCAAGGTGAGGCTCTTGCCCCTCGGCCGGCTGAGGAGCAGGAAGACAAAGAACCCACGTTTCCATCCATTGAAGAGGAAGGCGACTAGGGCCCTGTCGTGATAAAGAAGGCGCCGCCATCTACGTCGCGTTCAGACCAAAGCATAGCGACGACCTCTGTGTCGCATTACCAGGTACTCCTCCTTCTCACTTTTTCTTTCCAATGTAGTCAGCCCTCCATCTGAACATCCAGAGGCGACTGCATTGGTGGCGATCATGGTAAATTTCCAATTCCCCATATTCATATTTTCATCAAGAAAAGGGAGCACAATCCCGTGATTACACCTTTTGGCGATCACGGTGGGACATCTAGTGCCCATCACGCTTGCTCTTTCTTTCCCTGTCGTTCTTACCTTCTAACGGGTGTGTTGTGTTCTTAGTTTTTTCTTTCTTTTAGTTCCTTTCCTCTGAGTTTCTTAGTGCTCTGCGGTTCTGGGTGAGAAGGCGACAATATCAATGTCGCGATCAGAATAGCGACACACGGCACGTCGTGATCAGGTTAGTACACAGCGTCTTCCTTGTCTGTTTCTGTTCTGTGTGCTGTGAGGAAGGCGACGTCCCTTTCGTCGCGATAAGGAAGGCGATAGCAGCAACGTCGCTACTAGGTATGCGCTCTGCCCATACACTTTCTTGCATCATTTAAAAATTGTCGAGTCTGCGGAGAAACGCGACGCTGTTACTGTCACGATAAGAAAGGCGACGGTGGTTCTGTCGCAATCAGGTCAGTACCCTGGTCTTTTGAGTTTCCATGCAAATTTGGGTTCATTTGATATATACTCCATCCACACTCCATCATACCATGCTTATTCCATGATTTTGAGAGTTTGACTGGTCTTGTGTGTTGTAGAATTGTTTGATTTCCGTGCATAATTAGGGCCTAGTTGTTCTCTATCCACTGTGAGATGGAACGCGACAGGCTGATTGTCGCGATCGTGGTCGCGACAGCTAGCTCGTCGCCTTCTGCCTCTGAGAGCATTTAGCCCTAATTCTTGTTGTGTTAGTACTAGGTTAGAATTTTACATGCACTCCGGTGCACATAGGATTTGCATACATCTTTCCATACATGTAGTATAGGTTTCCTCCTCAGCGACGCCCGCTCTCTCGGCCACATACTCCTTGTGTCCGACTAGAGCACTCGCTTGAGGGCCTCCGTAAGTCCCCGCTGACCGTGGATTCCCACACGGCCGCCGGGCTAGTTGTACCCGTCGCCACCTATGATCGAGTCTAACTCATTTTGGCAAGATAGAGAGAATCCTAGTCATACCCGAAGTTGGAAGCCTTCTCCCATTTAGGAAACCCTTCCTTATTTGGAGAGAACTTGCTAAAAGTCAAATCACTAAAAGGCAAACTTGAATCAATTAAAAGAAACCATCATCATTGTCAATTGCTTGCTCTGGGTGAGACGTTTTCTCTTTCCTTTTGTCTGCATAAGATTGTGTGTTTAGGAAACTAAGAGTTTGTCTAGGGTAGGCTGTTTCTCTCAAAGTTTGGAAGCGCTTTCCCCGTCTCTGTGTGCTCACATGTCAAATATGGAGTCATATCTGAACCCGGTCTACGATGAGAAGCAGGACCCTGCCCTCTACACCTCCCAAGACTACGAGGACTCCCTTCCTCACGATCTCTTCGGGGAGTCGACCCCGCCCTGGGTCGCTACTGTCCATACCTCTGAAGGTCACCATCACAACAATGGCGGCCCGTCTCAGAACACCCATCCTCCTCAGTCGGACGATCAAGCCACTCAGCTCTTGCGCCTAATTCCTCAGCTTGATCAGTCCCAGATCCAAACCCTCATGACGGCCCTAAAAGGAAAGGCCGCCTCCTCACCCTCACCTAGAGCGGGTGTGTCACGCCCCGCAGTAGCTACATTCGGCCCCCATGTCGCCATGGGACAAGCCGACAACACCCCCATCCGGCCACAGACCATCCGATTTACGCCATTTGAATCTGAGCACTACGTTCCCCGTGAGTCGAGGCCGCGGTCTCCACCATATCAGCCATGTTACTCCCCTCATCGTCCTGAGCCACGCGCCAGGCCCACCTCTCATGCCTCTTCCATGTACACTTAGCCATCCGCTGCACCGGACATGATGTCCGAGTGGGCGTCCATCAAGAAGGAGCTCCAAGAGCTCCGTAAGCAAGTCGAACCTAGGCAGCACCATGATGTGCACATGCCAAATTTCACTGGCCTATGGGTCCCCTCTCCATCCGAGCTGCCGAAGTACCGTAAATACAACGGCTCAGGCAATCCCTATACCCATATCAAAGATTTCATCTATGAGTCCGCCTCCTACCAGCATGATCGCCGCCTCATGGCATATCTCTTCCGCCGGTCGCTGGACGGGCACGCCCTAGATTGGTTCTACTCCCTGCTACCTGAGGACGCTGAAGACTTCGCTGTCATGAAGGCCAAGTTCCTTGAACAATTCCAAGACAGGGTCGGGCCCGAATACTCCCTTACAGATCTCATGGCTGAGAAGATGAAGTCGGACGAGGATTTTGCCTCGTACGCCGATAGGTAGAGGCAAATGGCCACCAGAGTTCCGGGGTACCTTCTAGAGGGGGAGAAGGTGAAGATCATCATCACCAATGCCACGCCTGCCTACAGAAACATCCTGGCGATGAATGACATCACCACCATGCATCAACTCTACACCCGGGCCCTATTTATCCAAACCCAGCTCAAAGATTCTCCCATCCACTCTATGTTCGAACCCCAAAAGTTCTGGATCCAAAGAAAGCCTCAGGGGCCAGTCACTGAGGGCGTCCAAGTGAACGAGCAAGTGAGCGCGTTCAACCCTGCCGGCCAGAGCCAAAATTGTCAACCTTACAATGCCCAGGGACAGAACCCTACCCATCCGCCACAAGGGCAACCACCACGCCAATACAACCAAGTGCCACCTCCTGATGGCTCTCAGCAAAGGCGTCCCATGGGTCCTAGAAGAACTCACTACCTGCCATTGCCGGAGACACTCTCCGACATATTCTTAGCCTTGCTCTCCACAGACGCCATTAGGCTCCCTCCTGAGAGACCTTTGAACCCTAGTGTGGATCAAACCCGGTACTGCGTCTTCCACCGGCAGCCTGGTCACACCATCGACCAGTGCTTTACATTCAAAGATCTGGTGTATGACTTGCACGAGCAGCACAGGATAGATTGGACAGCCCTCCGGCAAGTGATCGGAGATATCAAGGAAAGGCAGAAGCAACAACAGCAGCAGAGGCAACAACGCCAACCACCCCCTCAACAACAACAACAGCAGAAACACCAACAGCTGTTGCAGGATCTCGGGATCATCCACAACCCATTACCTAACCATCCACCAGCTCCAAACCCACCACCACAACAACCTGCCCAGGTAAACCCTATCGTCCACCACCCTACCTCTCAGACGAATTGGACATACGATGATGAACTAGACGTTCAGCAGATGATGGCCATTAACCAATATCCTATCTAGTCCCAAACAATACAACCAGCCTACATGGCTTCCCAGTCAATCCCTCCTTTAGTTTCTATGGCCAACGCCATCATACTGCCCGTCGGTTCAGCACCCGTGCCAGTCGCCAATCCACCCATCATCTTACCCTTCGCTCCACCTGTCTCCATACCTCTATCCCCTATCATATCTACTCCCTCACCCATCATTCTACCTCCACCTGGGCCGGACCAACCCTCCGCCGCTACACTATCCTCTGCCAGACAACCACCTACCCATCTGACCACCCTGCGGAGCGGGAGAGTCTTTCGCCGCCCGTACTCGCCTATCTCCACTACCTCCACTTCCACAAACCCCCACCAGGTCCTGCAACCGCCACAGCAACAACAAGCTCAGCAACAAATGCAAGATGAGGGGTTGATTGAGCCGCTGCCTAGAACCCACTATGACATCCTCAAGCACCTAGATCACGTGCCAGCTAAGATCTCCATTTTGGAGCTAATAAAGAAGTCCAAGGAGCACCAGGAAGCCCTGAGGAATTTCCTGCAAAAGGTGGTAGTGAATGAAGACATGCTGGCTGACAAGCTACCTAGTGCCCTGGCCATGGTGACTCGCGGGCCGGCGATCAAATTTGCGGAAAGCGAACTAGCACCCCCGGAAGCCAGGAGGCTCCCCCTCTGCGTCACTCTGGTCATCAATCATGTAGCAGTGGGAGCGGCACTGGTCGACACGGGGGCATCCATAAACGTCTACCCGCTGAGTACCTTGAGAGCCTGCGACCTATCGGAAGGGACGCTAAGGCCAACACCCACCACCATCGCCGCATATGACAACTCTAGAAGATCTTGTCATGGCATGGTAACTGTGCAAGCTGAACTGGGACCCCTCTCTGTCACAGTGGACTTCTACGTCCTCGATATCGATCCCATGTTCAAAGCTATTCTAGGGCGTCCGTGGTTGGAAGCGCTCGGGGCTGTACCATCCACTGCACACCAGTGTCTAAAGTTCCCCTTTCAAGGATGGATCATCAAAGTCAAGAGTATAGCCACTACCCACTCAATAGATTCCCTCCACGATACCCACCTACCAGCCGTGTGGCCAGCCAATAAACCCATAGTTTCGGTGCTAGATGTCAACTACCCATGGAGCTACACATTCCAGTCCAAGAGAGAGACCAATTTGGCACAAGTCAATGCAGTCAAGAGTAAAGAGCCACTAAGCACGAGGGGTGGCAAATCATGATGAAGCTAGGATATGAAGAAGGCAAGGGCCTAGGGGCAGAGCTACAGGGCATAGTCAAACCCATCCTTGACATTGTCACGAAAAGCCGATGGGGCTTAGGGTACAGAGAGAAATCCAAACCATGGTCATCCAGCACATCCACTCTTAAGGCCGACCGAGAACCACTCACCTGGACACTCTGGTGTCACTTTATCAGGGGGCCTACCCAACCAGGATATAATACTGTGGTAGTCGAGGCGGAACTCTCACAGCACGAGGTGCATGGCCGGAACTTCTCTCGGCACATGGCCCAGTTGCTGACCTATAGAACCCTAGAAGCCCTCCGTCCAACCAGGAGGAGAAAGATAGGGGACCCAGAAGCTGAGTGGTACAGATGGTTTGACATAGAATACATCACCATTGCCTTCAGCCGACTGTTCTGGGAGGAAGAAAGGACATGGCCGCCAGCTGCGGCAGAGCTGTTAGATCCACCCACCGCCATCAATCTAAAAGGCAGCTCATGAGCGATGCCTCAGACATAGGAGAGCCAGACATTCCCTATGAAGAAGGGAAAACCATAGATGAACTCTGGAGGGGCACCTGCTTAGCCATCCACCCATCCCCTCTGGATTCCCTTCTGCCCAGTCTGGTTCCGTCCTCTCCTCCCTTGTTTATTCAGCTGACCCCTCAGCTCCTGACGGCGGCACACAGCCTCCTCACACCTGACCTCCCACCTACAATCCTCACTGCCATGCAGTCCAATCCAGGTGACCACGAAGGTCGCCCTCTCCTGTTGCATGCTCTCCACCAATCTCCAAAAAAAAACGCCCATTTTCAAATGCATGTTGAGGTCGAGGAGCCGGCATTCCTCCTTCACTCTCCTGATCAGGGGCACCCCTCGACTGGGGGTCCCCCTCCTACTCCTTCACTAGGAGCCATCCTCTTCGGGGACACCATGTCCTCCCCCAGTCCTGTAGAGTCATCTAGTCTAGGAGAGTCTAGGGTAGGTGAGTCTAGCATTAGGATAGATAGGCCTAGGGTAGAGAGTCAGGTCAGCCCGGTATCCACCAATTTCAAGCAGCGTCCTAGGAAGCAGCGGGGAAAAGCTATTCCCCGGAGATATCTTCAAGAGCTAGCTCGGCGGTGTCAAGCGCTGCTATTGATAGAGGAGTTCACAAGGGAAGCGCTGGTGTTTGAAGAAGTTTTCGAGCAGGATGGGGTGTTCTTAGACGACGGATTCGGCGTCTACGAGATAATGAATGATGAGGACCCAGTCGATGAAGAGGATAGCGAAGTAGATGACGCTGCCGAAAAATATGCCAGTGGAGTAAGAAGATTTGATGAGCCCACAACGGCAGTGGATGAACCTACTAAGGAAGTCAACCTTGGAACAGAAGAAGATCCCAGGATTGTGATTATCTCAGCAAATCTCCCTCCTGATGAAGAAGAGGAACTGGTGCAAATCCTGAGGGAGTACAAGGACACATTCTCCTGGTCTTACGAGAACATGCCCGGTCTAGACCCCTCACTAGTGGAGCACCGACTGGTACTGAAAGAAGGGGCAAAGGCAATCAAGCAGAAACTCAGAAGGTTCCACCCACTCATGGCCCTGAAGATGAAGGAAGAAGTAGATAAACTCCATAAGGCTAGATTCATCAGGGTAGTGCTCTATCCGAACTGGGTGGCCAATATAGTCCCTGTCATGAAGAAAGACGACAAAGTCAGAATCTGCATCGACTTCAGGGACTTGAATAAGGCATGTCCGAAAGACGACTTCCCGCTTCCTCACATTGATGTGCTGATCGACAATACTGCTGGGTATGAAACCCTCTCATTCATGGATGGATATTCAGGATACAACCAAATCCGTCTATCTCCTGAGGATCAAGAGAAAACATCCTTCACCACGCCCTGGGGAACATACTGCTATGTTGTCATGCCCTTCGGGCTGAAGAATGCTGGGGCTACCTATCAAAGGGCGATGATGGCCATCTTCCACGACATGATACACGTTTATGTAGAAGTATACGTGGATGACATCTTGGTGAAGTCGAGAACCAGGAGAGAACACCCCGAAATCCTAGCCAAGGTGTTGCAGAGGTCGAGAGAATATCAGCTGAGAATGAATCCGAAGAAATGCGTGTTCGGGGTATCATCAGGAAAGCTGCTAGGTTTCATAGTTAGCAAGCGGGGCATTGAGATCGATCCAAATAAGGCCAAGGCTATAGCAGAAATGCCTCCTCCAAAGAACATCTCGCAATTAAGAGGGCTAATCGGGCGTTTGCAATTCATCAGAAGATTTATCTCTCAGCATTCGCAAAGATGTCGCCCATTTTATGATCTCTTAAAAGGAGGGGCAAAATTCGAATGGAATGACAAATGCCAAGCAGCCTTCGATGAGCTGAAAAGTTATCTCATGAATCCCCCAGTCTTACAGCCTCCTGTACCCAGAAAGCCGCTAATCCTATATCTCTCAGTCATTGAGGACTCCCTAGGAGCTGTCCTGGCACAACATGATGAATCTGGGAAAGAAAGGGCAGCATACTACCTCTCTAGGCTCTTCAACACCGCCGAATCCAAGTTCACCACCGCGGACAAAACTTGTGCCGCACTCGTGTGGGTGGTCCAAAAGCTCAAGCACTATTTCCTTGCCCACGAGGTCAAGCTGATCTCGAGAATGGATCCACTCCGATATCTTCTCGAAAAGCCCATCCTTTCTGATCGGCTGGCACTCTGGCAGAGCTTCCTCTCTCAGTTTGACATCTCCTTTGTGGTCCAAAAGGCCGTCAAGGGTTATGCTATCTCCGAGCATCTAGCCCATCTTCCACTCCCTCACAGTGACTCCCTCCGAGAGGAATTCCCCGACGAGGAACTCTCAACCATAATCAAAGACCCCTTCTGGTCCCTTCATTTCGATGGTGCACTCAACTCTCAGGGACGGGGCATTGGAGCCGTGCTGCTTACCCCGGAAGGTATTACCATCCCCTTTGCATATCAACTCACATTCCCCGCTACTAATAACATGTCCGAGTATGAAGCTCTCCTTGCTGGCCTCAAACATGCTTACTTGCTGGGGGCATCACACCTCAGAATCATAGGGGACTCTCAGCTCGTTTTGCGGCAGGTGCTCTCAAATTACCGCACTCGTGACCCGAAGCTCAAGCCATACCAAGACCTGGTCACGCTGTTGGCAGGGCAGTTCTGCAAGCTCATCTATATCCACACTCCTCGTTCCCAAAATATCTTGGCCGATGCTCTGGCGTCGCTAGCCTCACCCCTATCCTTCCCTCTGAGTCGCCGGACTGAGACAATCGTCATCTAGTGTCTCGATTCTCCATCGACCCAGGACCCTTGGTATAGCGACCTTAGGGCAACCTTAGAAGAGAGGGCTAGGAAGAGAGGAGCGCAACAAGTCATGTTAACTAAGCTCGAGGAGATCCTGAATGAAGAGGAACTGCCATGGTACTTCGAGATAGAGCAATACTGTAGGGATGGAACATATCCTGAAGGGGCAAGTGCAGAAGACCGCAAGGCCATCAGAAGAGCCGCCCTAAGGTACACAGTTGTCGGAGAAGTTCTGTACAGGTGAGCCCTTAATGGAGTCCTTTTAAGATGCCTTACCGATGACGAGGCTTGGAAAGTGGTGGAAGGGGCCTATGCTAGTGAACGCGGAGGGCACGTTAACAGTCAGATGCTCGCAAAGAAGATCATTAGGCAGGGCTATTACTGGCCAACCCTAGAGGAAGACTGTACCATCTACGTCCATAGGTGTATCAAGTGTCAGCTCCATGATGATAAAATCCATGCCCCTGCCTCTTCACTGCATCCACTCTCCACACCTTGGCCATTCTCCATGTGGGCTTTCGATGTTGTTGGCCCTCTTGGTGACCCTAATGCTCAAACCAAACAGAAATCATTTATCCTAACAGCGACTGAGTATTACACCAAGTGGGCAGAAGCCGAAGCTTTCACAGAAATCAAAGCATCCATAGTATGCCGCTTCATCATGAGGAACATCATTTCGCGGTTCGGAGTGCCAAGCAGCATCGTCACGGACAATGGGCCGCAATTCATCGCGCAAGAGCTCCAAGACCTCTGTAAGAAATACAACATCACACTGCATCATTCATCACCGTATTACCCACAAGGCAATGGCCAAGCTGAAGCAACTAATAAAACTCTTCTTAAAATCCTGAAAAAGACCTGTGAATCGCATAAATTCGCCGACTGGCCAGAAAAGCTAATTAATAGAGGCTCTATGGGCCTACCGTACCTCCGTACGCACTCCCACGGGGCAAACCCCGTACGCTCTCACTTACGGGATAGAGGCGGTAGTTCCATACGAGATCCTAATCCCTTCACTAAGAGTCCAATTAGACAAGGAACTTAATCTTGATGAACGTCGAGAGGCGTTGCTAGTCTAATTGGAACTCTTAGATGAAAGGCGGCTTATGGCAGCCGACCATGTGCTTTCATATCAAAGGCAAATCTCAAGGTTTTTCGAAAAGAAGGTAATTGAGCATAAATTCCAAGAGGGTGATATGGTCTTGAAATGCATTTTTGTCAAACCCGGAGGTCCTAGGTCCAAACTGCAGCCTAATTGGGAGGGTCCATACGTTGTGAGGGAAGTCTACCCTGGAAATGCTTACCGCTTAGTCAATGCTGAGGGCGTCGAATTGTTGCATCCGTGGAACGGGTTATACCTCAAACGTTTCTATCCTTAGGCCTATAGGTGTGAGGCCACAACACCTAGATCGGGAATAACCCCGTGTTGAAAGTCTAAAATCCCTCCCTAATTGACAAAGATCGCTCTAAGTTAGGAATTAACACACACCCACGACAAGCCCGGATAACTGCACTTGGTGAATGCTGCAACTATGCGGGCTCTACTCTAGCGATGCATCGGTCATTCTCTCCAAATCGGTCGAAGTGTAGGGGCAAAGGGGTTGTAAGGGTGAGGTCGTCAACCTACAGCATACCCCGACGAGAGGAAGTCTCAAACAGGGACGGTCAAAATAACGAAGGGGCAAAGAAGCAAAGAAATGAAAAGAAAAGAAAATCCATAATACAACAGGGGCATGGCAAAGAGTGGCAAAGTCCCCGCGGGACGCTTATGAGCCCGGTCGTACGCATGCCCCAAATAGTGCAAGTCCATAGCAAAAGACCATAAAGTCCCTCCACAACAGACCTAATCTTTGAAGGGTATGCTGCAGGAAGTAGTCGAACCCAACATCCCTAAACCCATGCAAGACTTTCCTTAAAAAAGTCTTCAATTTCTCCCTATAAGGCTGAGTTACCTCTCGGGTACGGCTTAACTAGTCGCAGCGTCAACTAAAGGTGGTTTCCCGAGGCATTGTCACTTCTCAGCGCACATCCTAGCCTAGTGAGGTCTGTGGCGAAAATCGGAGGTGAACAAGACTCTAAACCAGTGGCTCGAACCGGTCTAAGTGTTGTGGCCCGAAGGTGTGAGTACCTTCCGTCTCACGCGTCTTAGTTTAGGAAGGGCTAACGTCGGCTTCAGGCGCTTTTCAAAACTAAAAAAAAAATCAAATATTTTCAAAACTCAAAAAATCAAATATTTTCAAAACTCCCAAAAAATCAAATATTTTCAAAACTCAAAAAAAAAAAGAAATCAAATATTTTCAAAACTCCAAAAAATCAAATATTTCAAAATCTAAAAAAAATCAAATAATTTAAAAACTCCAAAAAAAAAGCAATGTTTTCAAAATTCTAAGCCGTTTGCATTCATTTGTTTATTTGCATCTTTTACCTATTTAATAAGGCTTAGCCCCTTGACTAATTATCAAGGTCGGTCACTCGTCGCATTTTAAAGCAAGGGGCTAAGCCTAAGAACAGATCTAACTTGTCTTGTGGTTGTCTAAGTGTGCAGGACGCGAAAGAAAGAAGGCGGCACTCGCATCTCACCTGTCGCTCTCACCCGTCACTCAGTCGCAAACCATAAGATAAAAGGGGTCCATTCCATTCATATCATATACATCGTCATAACAAAAGGGGCAAACAAAAAGTAAAAGCCCTCAACCGCTCTCCCCCGTACCCTCAGGCGGGCGGGGAGACGGAGGGGCCATCGCCCTCGGCCCTGTCTCACTACCCTCCGACGCTCTCTCCTGCCACCGTGCCTCCTCCTCGTTCCTCCACTGTCCGGAGGAACCAGTCAAATAGTGCCCAGCGGACCCGCTCGGGATACCGCTCCTACTGGCTGCTGAACGGCTGCGTCCGACCAAGGCTAGGGCCCTCTCCAGGCCCTTCATCTCGGAACGCAGCATGTCGCAGCGGTGTCTCTCCTCTCCCAGCTGGCTGCGGAGGTCTCCGGCCTCGGTCCGCAGTTGCGCCACCTCCTCCGCCTCCTGCTGCCAGCGTGCCGCCGCCTCTGCCTCCTGGTGCCACCGTGACGCCTCCTCTGCTGCCTCACGCCACCGCGTCACCTCCGCTGCCTCGGGGCGTAGGCGTAACTCTGCCATCTCCGCCTCCAGCGTGGTCGTCCGCGCCAGGGCGGTCCTCAGCTCCCACTCCTGCAATATCCAAACATCTTGTCAGAACTCACAAAAGAAACAGAAAGCCCAGGGGCATCTAAGTAAGTAACTTACCCGCTCCTGCAGCTGAGCGAGGGCGTCCTCCGCTCGGGCCGACGCTAGTTGGCCCTCCAAAACGGAGCGGCCAGGATCCTCTCGGGAAGAGGAGGCACCTCCCACCATCTGCTGCGCCCTGTCCAACTCTGCCCGCTGCAAAAGAAACAACAGGGGTCAGTCAACTAAAACTAGAAATAGAAGGGTAGGGTGCAAAATACTCACCAGCTGGTCCACAACCCCCTGAAGATCATCTCGTTGCTGGATGGTGGAATGGAGGATACCCTCGAGTGAGGAGATCCGCCCCTCAAGGTCAAGCTGCAAGCACAAGCCAAGTCAGTCACACAATTAACTAAGAACTCAAAAGAGACTGAAAGCAGTAAAATACGTACCGGTCGCCGGGTCTCCTTGTATACCTGGGCCCCGTACCTCCGAGCGTAGGCTCGGAAGTAATCCTCGTCGCTCGTGGCCTCGGAGACCACCTCCTTGCCCCGCTGCTCCCAGTCGTCCAGCTGCTCCTGGACCCAGACCGTCCAGTCCGTGACCTACTGGATTCCCCGAAAGCTCCGGCCTGGTCTCTCCCACGGCCTCTGTCAGGTCGGGAACTCCACCACCGCCTGGTGGAGTCCCAGAGTACGCGCCACTAGCCGGTGGTGGAGCGGGATCACCGTGTTGAAATAATGAAGCCAAACGTCCCTACCGAAGTAGGGACGGCCCCGCTCCACCCACGGCTGGGCGGCGTCGTTCTACCCGACATAGGGAGTCCACCGTACCTGCACACCACAAGCAAAGACCTATCAGTCAACTGTCAAAAAAGCAAAGCAAGGAAAAGAGTAGGGATAGAAGCACTCACATGACCAAAAGGAACGGTGTCCAAAATGTCATGGATCAACGTCACCTGCCGCCGTAGGGAACGCTCATCACGGCAAAATTGCCAGCGCTGCAGGAGAGGTACAGCGCCGCGTCGCCTCACCACCCCACGACCCAGAGAGGGGAGGTGGTAGTATGCCCACACCTGCAAGAGCAACACAAGTCAGTGCCACAGTTCATAAAAATAAACATGAAAAGCAACAAAGGGTAAGGGTAGAAACATACCTGCAGGAGTGGGAAGAATCCTGCGACACCTGTCTCCCGGCTGGAGGTGCCCAGACTATCAAAGAGGTGGGCCAGGAGGGCCGCACCCCATGCATAGCTGCCCACGCTGGGCAGATCCTCCAGCAGGGGCAAGCATCGGTAGCCAACTGGGTCCCCTCTAGTCCCCAGGATCAGTTTCCCGATCATGAGGGTCAGGAAACGCCGTAAATCTCTGTCCGCTACCTCGCCCTCCTCCTCCGCCAGCACCGCTCTGGCATCCTCCGTCAACCGATCCATGTACTCCGCCTGGCTCTCTCCCGTCCGATGGCGCGCGTTCGCCAGCCCTAGGCTTGCCTGCAACGCTGTCCTCTGCACCAGAGAGGATCTCTCTCCCCTCACCTCCAACCCGAGCAATCTCTCCACCGGCTCCTGATAACTGGTATAGGTAATCCCGGTCACCGCCTGGCCGTCCACGCGCAGGCCGGTGATCTATACCACGTCCTCTAACGTGGGGATCATGTGTCCCCACGGAAAGAGGAACGCGTGGCACTCCGGGTCCCACCTCTCCTTCAGCGCTTGGATGAGAGCCACATCCGGCGCCAACTCCTCCAACCGGAGGAAGGGTCCGAACCCCATGCCCTCCAAGAGGCGCCTCTGGAAGTCCGGCAAGCCGTCATAAATCGCCCGGACGACGGCCCATCCCAACCTAGATCTCAGCTCGCTCTACAAAGCAAACATCAGAAGATCAAAAAATCAGCAGAAAACTAGCAAACCACTCTCTGTCCTGATAAGGCGACAAGGGGTCTGTCGCCTTCTGAAGGAGACAGCATCCCCGTCGCATTCAGAACCCTTGTCGCGACGGGCACCCCGTCGCCTTCTAGAAGGCGACATGGGGGTCGTCGCCTTCCCACTGGTAAGGCGACAGGCCCCCTGTCGCATTACCAGGGTCACCCAAGACGAGTCTTTCCTGTTCCCGGCCATTTCCCATCGGGCGAAACGCCCTACATCCGAGTGCTCCGCACTCTTCACTCCATGCATACAAGGTTTAGGGCTCAAGATCTTACCTTTTTGGGCCCAACGGGCTCTTCATCGTCCCCCACCGCCGGCGCGATCTCCTCCTCCATCGGAGTGACCGGAGGGAACTCCGGGGCCGCCGTGGATGGTCCCTCGCCTGGTTTTCGTCGTTGGATCGTCTTCTTGCACCGCCGACCGCCGCCATCACCGCCTTGACCTTCTCCACGTTCACCCTCCATCGCCGGGCCTCAAGGAGAGAAAAGGAAGAGGAAGAAGAAGAGGGGGGGTCGTCGCCGGCGATCGCCGGCCGGAGAGGAAGGGGCTCGCCGGAAGGGGGGAGTGCCGGAGAGGAAAAGAGGAGGTCGCCGATTTCGCCGGAAGAAAGGAAGAAAGAGAGGAAAGAGGGGAAGGAGGAAAGAGGGCGCTCGGCCCCAGAATTCAAACTGCCCCGGGACCTGTGAACGCGACAATGGCTGTGTCACTTTCTGCTCAAGTCGCGACATGGCTAATGTCGCCTTCAATTACTGAACCCGACCATGGATCAGTCGCCTTTAGGGTAGCGACGCACCCTATGTCGCCTTCTCAACCCAGTGCACAAAAGTCCCACAAATCAATTCTCATTGCAAATAACTCCATGCTCACATCAAATAAAAGTCATGAAAAACGAAAATCAACATGTCTCCCATTACATCAAGCCCACATCAAGTCTCTCATAAAGCTCAAAAAAGTACAATCAACTCTCGCCTTCCAGCTCATGGTCTCCAAGTGGCCGAAGCTTCTCGTGCTCTCAAAGGTACGCCTGGTACGTCTCCCGGTCCTCATCCAGTCTCAGCGGGAGTGCGTGGGTAGCGCACACCTTCCACAAGGCCAATGCACTCCGCACGGCCTGTTCGTCCTCCGGATTCCCCAGGCGCCGCTTCTTCACGGGTGGCAAGTGTGATGGCGGAAGTACCCGAGTCCTCGGCTTCCCGATCTGTAGGTAACACCGCTGCGGGTTGTAGAGTACGGTCTCCATATTCCCTATCAATTGCAAATCCAGTCCGCGTCCAAGTGGTAGCCGGATCTCCGCTCCGCGAAGTGCCGCTACGCCCAAAGTGAAGTGCTCCACCGGTAGGGCACTGAAGTAGAGGCGCCATGCACCCCTCGTCTTCTTGTTCGCCGACCTACATAAGACCTTGTCGGAGAATTTGGCTGCCCCGCCAATGAAGTTCAAAGGATGGCACCCAAAGATCCGACTGTCGGTGGTAGGATTGTCAATAGGCTTAAATTTTATCCTTACACCCAACCAACACTCCAATAGGATCATGGAGCCATAAAGGAAGCCCCCCGTGGAAGCCGAGGTAAGGCCCGAGTAAAGATACGCCAAGACGGCGTGTGAAAGTGAAAGTCCCCGCCATACCCCACTAATAGCACTAAGGCTCGCGTAGTCTATGAGGTGATCCCCGGACGGGAAGAGGACCACCCCACACAAATATATGGCTACAGCCTTTGCTATCTCCCGGTGGTCCGTACTCTTGTTTTTACATTGGGAGATGACCCACTTAGACAACGGAACTAAATGGATGAATTGTGGGCTAATCATGGTGTATACATCCCCTGGGTCGGTCATGAACTCCCCTAGAATAAGTTTCGGGTTAATGGGCTCAACAGTGTAGCTTATGCTTTGCTCATCTCCTGGCTTGGTTTTAGGAAGAGCTAGGAAGGCCTCGACCTCCTCTAGAAGGACGGTCGCCTCAAACTTGGGAAAAATAAAAGTATGGGTTTGTGGGTGCCATAATTCTATGAGGGCTGAGATGCTGTGCCAATCAAATGAGATCTTGTGATAGTTATGGGCCGCTATCAAAACCCCACCTAAACCCCACTCTCTCAAGAACCGGATAACGAACATGGGTAAGGCTTTGATCATGGGGGTGATCCATGTAAGCTTAGAATAGTGGCGGGAGCACGGGAATAGCTAGAAGAAGAGAAAAGGCAAAAAAAGAGAAGGGAAGAAGAAGAAGAACAAAATTAATGAAGAAATTCGTAGCAAAAATTCATTGAAAATTGAAAACACCAAAAACTTACCTCTCTCACTTCCTTGCTCCGGCTCAAGTGGTTGGGAACGTTCGTCAACCTCATGAGAGTTTCGTAGGTCGCCCGAGCACGCTTGGGACCCTCATAAGCCGTCTCCCCATCCATGGAAGCAAGAGGAGCTCTCTTCATGGCCATGAGAGCTTGCGAGACTTGAAGAAAAGAAGAGAGAGGAGAGAGCTACGAATTTGGCTTCTCATCCCCTTTATTTATAGAGCCATAGCACTCCTATTCCTGCTTGGAGAGGGTAGAGAAGACCCATTAGGAGTGGGACCTTGAGTGGAGAGCAATTGGAATCCAAATGGGAGTCAAACTCAAGCTTGGGGCTGAAAGGTTTTGAGCTCGGGCTGAGAAACCTGTGAAAGCGACATATCGACCCGTCGCCTTCAAGGTGGCGACAAGTCTTACGCCGCCTTCCTCAGTCAAGAATCACGACATGCCCTATGTCGCCTTCTGATCAGTTTACACTGTCATGCTTATTTCTCTGTGACTGCTCAGAATGCTTGCACACATGCTTTGATGTCATTATTTGGTGCATTCACATTGTATCATATGTATTTTCTATTGAAAACCCATAAAAATCAGAAAATGCTGGAAAAAACCATAAAAAATCAGAAAATCAAAAGCGACGTCCGTCAGGTAAGTCAGGTAAGTATCTCTAACCCTAATCCCTCTGCATTACTATATGATATCTACGCTACTATATTAGCTCAAGGACCGGCTGGCTCCCAGTGTGTTTCAGGATCTGAGTTCCCCTTCACCAAAAACAAGGATGATCTAGGTGCACGCTGCTAATCGCTGGATAGGTCGTTGGGTGATGTAACTCGGGGACGACGGATTCTATCGCACGTCGGGGATGCGAAGTGTCTTGACCCTTGCTTATATTGTCTAGCAATATTATCCTTGAGTATTTGTTATTTTCTCCCTTTCTTGGCATTCATTTTTATGATTTCTTTTCCTTTAGCCCAACATGCATCATGTAGGAATTTTGAGCTTCACAAATCATGATTTGTCAAAGTCAGCTTCCCAATGATGTCCCAACCCAAATCCTCGTTTTCAGACAAGGATTCCACTCCGAATTTGAAAGTTTTCCTCGAGCTTGCAGCTCGCTCCAGTTTGCCAGTATGGTTCCTATGAAGGATTCCCCTCATCCCCATTCATTAAAACAGTCATCCCTTTATCTCCAATCCGCTCATTAGTCGTGACCCGCTCAAAGGCCAGAGTCGAATCGACCCGCCGGGCAGCACCTATCCCCTAATGAACAAAACCTGCATGCTAAAGATAGCTAGGGTACCTCTTGAATCAGGAGGTTGATCATTTCTTTTCTTTTAATTTTTATTCATCCCAAATAGGAACCATCCTCGCATTTTGTTCCAGCCATGTTCGAAGGTTAGCCAGAAAATTCTCGCTGCTTATTTGTCCAGAATGGGTGTCTCTTTACCTTGATGCACGCTTTTCAGCTCATTCCGTTTCATTCCGCTACATCGCCGTTTCACGCCATTTTCGCTCCATCACCGCTCCACTCCCTTGCAAAGCAGGCATCAAGGAGGGGCAATCTGTAGACACCCATTTCTGACCCATAAGTCGAGCAAAAATCCCTTGTTGTATCATTGATGCCCCGCGTTGGCTCATCATCGTCAAGCTGGCTTTCTCCGATCGTGACATCATTTCCATTAGTTCATCGCCCTGGAGGACCCTTCCTGGTCAAATCAATCTCTCTCACTATTGCTCTCTGAGTCAGGAGTCCGATGTTTTAACCCGAAGGCTGCACATGGAGACTGAGCGCATTGCATGGCCAAAATGCAGAAAAGTCACTTAAGGCGACAGGCCCTAGGTCGCGTTCCGGAAAACGATAGCCCCTATGTCGCGATCATAAATCCATATTTTAAATCTTGAAAAATCGCAAAATTGACTTGAAGTCACCTTCCATATGAGGAAGGCGACGTATCGAGGCGTCGCATTCAGGAAGGCGACCAGAAGGCTGTTGCTTTCAGGACCTTAAACAGGAAACTCTTTCCGAAGCCAACTTGGACACATGCCAAAGATGGTAATTGCCTCATTTGAACGTCCAAATCGGGTCCAAATCCTTTCAAATTTGGAGGAGACCTTCCTAACATGTCCCTTTCCAAGTTCCAACTACCATATGCAGCCATAATTAACCAAAGTCGGACTCTTGCCCATTATTCCTCTCAGACCCGAGTTAGGAATAATCACCCATAAGTACCTTGTCTCTGCATCTTTTTGGGCAAGGCCTTAGTCTACTTCTTCCTCTTCCAGAGAGCTTCATCTTCCACGAAGAGAGCTTCTCCCCCAGACGACTCAGAAGAGCCCCCCAGGGCGTTTTCCCATCGGCTACACAATTCCTCTTCCCTTCTTCTCTTTATTTCATTCAATTCTTACATGCATAGTCTTGTTTTCTTCATAGATTAACATTAGATCACGACACACACACCCAAACTTAACACCCACAGGGGTTAAAAGCCCCAATCTCGTGAGTTCCCTCCATTATAGTTCATGTTTTCACGCTTTTCATCGAATAGATCTCATACACACGAATTCTAATGGGTGTTTATCTTGTTTAAATCACTTTGGCAGGTGTTTGAAGGTCAGAGCAAGGTGAGGCTCTTGCCCCTCGGCCGGCTGAGGAGCAGAAAGACAAAGAACCCACGTTTCCATCCATTGAAGAGGAAGGCGACTAGCGCCCTGTCGTGATAAAGAAGGCGCCGCCATCTATGTCGCGTTCAGACCAAAGCATAGCGACGACCTCTGTGTCGCATTACTAGGTACGCCTCCTTCTCACTTTTTCTTTCCCCATATTCATATTTTCATCAAGAAAAGGGAGCACAATCCCGTGATTACACCGAGGAGCTGGTGAATTACACAGGAATTTCCGCAATCTGAATCCACCTCGGTTCAGCGGGACTACTGACCCCGATGAGGCCAAAAACTAGTTAAAAGAGATAGAACGCATTTTCCGCATTATGCAATGCGCGAACGGGGACAAGCTTTTACTTGCAACATTTCAACTTGAACGGGAAGCCCGTGCGTGGTGGGAATCTATGGAAGCCACCAGGGCAGATGCACACTTTACCTGGGAGGAATTTAAGGAGCATTTCAACTCCAAGTATTTCTCTGAAAGAGTCCAGGAGAGAAAAGCCTTAGAATTTGCTGCACTGAAGTAGAGGCACCTTACGTCGCTGAATATGAAGCGCAGTTTTCCCGATTGGCACGCTATGCCAATCATCTGGTCAGCACAGAAAAGATGAAGGCAAGACATTTCCTCAATGGGCTTAAGCCTTCTTATATTACTCAACTTGCACCCATGGACATTCAGACCTATGCTGAAATGGTCAAGAAGGCTCAGTTACTAGAAGATGCGACCGATCTGACTGATCGCATCAAGGGGAGACTAGTCAAGAAGGAACCAACATCCGGTTCCTCCAGCAAGCCCACAAATGGCAAGAAGCAGCCGTTCAACATCACTGAAGGGCCAAGCCAGGAAAGAAAGCCCAAGATACCTACTCCTCCAAACACCAACAAGACCAACTGTGAGCATTGTGACAAGCCCAGTCACACTGCCGCTGAGTGTTGGAGAAAAGTAGGTGCCTGCCTGCGTTGCGGAAATCGCAATCACCACATTTTTGAGTGTCCTGTGCTGAAGGAGCAAGAGAAGGAGAAGCATCCTATGGGACAGAAGAAACCAGGCAGACTGCAGGCCTTGCAAGAGGTTGAGACCACCGAGGAAGGTGGAGTTGTTGAAGGTACTTTACAAGTCTTTTCTCAATCAGCATTTATTTTATTCGATACTGGTGCTACACATTCATTTATATCACGAGCATTTGCTGATACCTTAAATGAGAAACCTGCATCTATGACATTTGAATTACCTGTCACAACACCACTAGGAGAAAGGGCTCAGTTGAATAAATATTTTCCATTAGCCGATGTAAAGGTTAGTGAACTCAATCTTAGAGCCGATCTGATTTGTATGCCCATGGAGGGCTACGACGTTATTCTGGGAGCCGATTGGCTATCCACGTATGGGGCTATCGTAGATTGTCGAAGAGGGAAGATTTCCTTTAGTGAATTCCCTAAGCTGACCTTTACGGGACATAAACACAAGAGGCACTTGTCTCTCGTATCTGCTATCAAAGCACAGAATATGATAAGAAAAGGGAGTGTGACGTTTCTTGCCGCTATCGTAGTTGAAAAGAAAGCAGTTAAGATATCAGACATCCACATAGTGCAAAAATACCCTGATGTGTTTCCTGATGAGCTGCCAAGCATACCACCTGAAAGAGATGTCAATTTCTCAATTGACCTCATACCTGGAGCTGCACCAGTTTCATGCCAACCCTACAGGATGTCCCCCGCTGAATTGAAAGAATTGAAGGAGCAGTTGATGGAACTACTAGAGAAAGGATTTATTAGGCCGAGTACTTCTCCGTGGGGAGCACCAGTACTGTTCGTCAAGAAGAAGGACGGATCTATGAGGTTGTGTATTGACTACATGCAGTTGAATCATCTCACTATCAAGAACAAGTACCCACTGCCTCGTGTTGATGAATTATTTGATCAGATCTCAAGAGCAAAGTATTTTTCTAAGATTGACCTTAGATCGGGATATCATCAGATGAAGATTAAAGATGTAGACATTTACAAGACGGCTTTCAGGAGCAGGTACGGTCATTATGAATTTGTAGTCATGCCTTTTGGACTAACCAATGCTCCTGCAGCTTTAATGCAATTAATGAACAACATTTATCGACCATACCTCAACAAGTTCATCGTGGTTTTCATTGATGATATTCTCATGTACTCCAAGACCAAAGAAGAGCATGAGGAGCATCTGAGGATCGCTCTGTAGATCTTGCGGGACAACCAACTCTACGCCAAATTGAGCAAGTGTGAATTCTGGCTCGAGGAGGTGTCATTTCTGGGACATGTTATTTCCAAGGATGGTATCGCTGTCGATCCTTCCAAGGTAGAAGCCGTACTCAACTGGGAAAGACCGACCAATGTTACAGAGATAAGAAGCTTTCTTGGACTAGCTAGATACTACAGACGGTTCATAAAAGACTTCTCCAAGATAGTTGTACCTCTTATGCGTCTTACGCGGAAGGAGAACCCATATGTCTGGAGCAAGGAGTGCGAGAAGAGATTTCAGACACTCAAACAATTGTTGACATCTGCACCTGTCCTCGCATTACCAGTCGAGGGCACAGGATTCTTAGTCTACACTGATGCATCTGGAATCGGTCTAGGTTGCGTATTAATGCAGAATGAGAAGGTGATAGCCTAATCTTCAAGGCAGTTGAAGCCACATGAAGTTAACTACCCTGTCCATGACTTAGAACTGGCTGTTGTGGTATTTGCACTCAAAATCTGGAGGCATTACCTATATGGAGAGCAATTCATTGTCTACTCTGACCACAAGAGTTTGAAGTATTTATTCTCTCAGAAGAAGCTTAACATGAGACAACGAAGATGGCTGGAGTATTTACAAGATTTCGATTTCAACATTCAATATCACCCAGGTAAAGGTAATGCAGTAGCTGATGCACTTAGCAGAAAGCCAGTAGCTTCATTATCATGTTTAGTCATGGGCGAGATGCAATTGTTAGAACAGTTAGCCAGTCTAGATCTGAACATCGAGAAGAGAAGTGATAAGATGATAGTTGCCAATTTAAGAGCTCAACCAGATATATTTGTCGACATCAAAGAGCAACAAGAAAATGATCCATTCCTAGTCCGAGTCAGGGAGACCATAGCTGACAAACCAGATTTCTCCATCGCTGAGGATGGAAGGATATTATTCCAAGCCAGGACTTGTGTGCCTGACAAAGAGGAGCTGAAAAGAAAGCTAATGGATGAAGCCCACAAGACCAAGTATACCATTCACCCAGGAGCAACCAAGATGTACCAAGACATGAAAAGATCATTTTGGTGGCCAAACATGAAGCGTGAGGTAGCTGAGCATGCCGCGCACTGCCTTACTTGTCAGCAGGTGAAAGTAGAACATCGTCATCCTGTGGGTGTACTCAGACCCCTGGACATACCTGAATAGAAGTGGGAAAGCATCGGAATGGATTTCATCATGGGTTTACCCCGAACTCGTGGTGGACTAGATACTATTTGGGTCATTGTGGATAGATTGACAAAGTCTGCACACTTTCTAGCAATTCGAAGTACCTGGAGTGTTGATGTGCTTGCAGCTTTATATGTGAAAGAGATAGTCAGACTACATGGAGTTCCAGTATCCATAGTCTCAGATCGTGACCCTAGCTTCACTTCTAGATTCTAGAAGGGACTCCAGACTGCCTTAGGCACGAAACTCAACTTTAGCACAGCTTTCCACCCACAGACTGATGGACAGACTGAAAGGACAAATCAGGTAGTGGAGGACATACTACGTGCCTGCACTATAGATTTTGAAGGTTATTGGAATGAACAACTATCTCTAATAGAATTTGCTTACAACAATAGCTATCATGCCAACATCAAGATGGCACCGTTCGAAGCACTGTATGGCAGGAGCTGCAGATCGCCAGTTTGTTGGAATGAAGTAGGCGAGCAACAATGGCTGGGACCAGACATGGTACAAAATACCAGCAGAGATATACAGATTATCAGAGACAGAATTAAGGTAGCTCAGTCCAGGCAGAAGAGCTATGCTGATAAAAGAAGAAGGGACTTAGAGTTTCAAACTGGAGATCATGTGATGCTCAAAGTATCCCTGACCCGAGGATTCCAAAGATTTGGGATGAAAGGTAAATTGAGACCAAGATTTATAGGTCCATTCGAAGTATTAGATAGAGTTGGCGAGGTGGCGTACCGACTAGCACTACCTCCCCAGTTCTCTACCGTACATAATGTTTTCCATGTATCAATGTTAAGGAAGTACGTGTATGATCCGTCACACGTAATCAGCTATGATGACATCGTGCTAAACAAAGATATGACCTATGAAGAAAGACCAGTGAAAATCTTAGACAAGAAGATGCAACAGCTTCGGAATCGATCCATACCCGTGGTTAAGATATTGTGGAGAAATCACGAAGTTGAAGAAGCCAAAGGGAGCCCGAAGCCACAATACACCGAAATTATCCGAAATTATTTAGTATGTCATTCTTCCTCTAACGTTCTTATGAATTTGGGGACCAAATTCTTTTTAAGAGGGGAGGATGTAGTACCCTGGATTTTTTTAAAATCCAAATAAGATAAAAATTTTAATATTTAATAAATGAGATAAATCGATTTAATTAGAATAAAGGGAGAATACATGGAATAAAAGGGAATTAAAGTAATACCCATTAAGCTAAATTATTAATGGGTTACTCTAATAACCCAAACCAAATAGATTGGGCCCAATAGGATGAAGCCCATCTTGGGAGGAGATGTAATTAAGTAAAATTCGTATCTAATTAATTAGTAAATAGTAAAAGACTAAGATAAATACTAAATAAGTCATGTTTATCCAAAATAAGAGTCCTTAACCCATCCTAACCCTTTGGCCACGAATTTAAACTCTCTTCCCTACCCATTAGGTGGA
The DNA here is from genome assembly GCA_014218235.1 of Colocasia esculenta. Lineage (NCBI taxonomy): Eukaryota > Viridiplantae > Streptophyta > Magnoliopsida > Alismatales > Araceae > Colocasia > Colocasia esculenta. Next base: position 79,456,671 of record CM024764.1, on the reverse strand, counting down.
TAAATGGTAGAAAAATAGATGATAAATCTGAATTTTCGTAATTAGAGGAGGAGAGAAGTGTTTGAGGTTGTATGGACTCTATTACCACCCTATACACCCCAAATTTTGACCCTAGCAATCTTAGTTCGTGTCTAAAAGCTTTGGAGACGAAGAGGAGAAGTTCTGGACGAAGAGTAAGGAGAGGAGGAGGCTTGGAGCTTGGATCTTCTCTTATTTCGCCACCAAACTAGGGTTTTCTTACTCCACAAAAAAGGTAGGCAATTTCTCAAGCAAAAATTGTGTAAAAATTTCCCTAGGTAGTATTCATGTACCTCTTCAAAAGCTCGATGGTTTTGTTGCATTTCGCTCATTCATTTGGGCGAATTTATTGCTTGAATCTCTGCTGTTACCATGAACCCAAAATCTCATGTTTTTCTCTGATCCCCGACACGTACTTGTTCCCATGCTATGAGAAAATTCTCATTGATACTACATCATAATAAATTTCAAACGCCCCTAGTTTCGTTCTATTTCAATCTCCCATGAGGGAGAATTAATTCTTCGAATCCCTGTCAGATATATGCATCCGACCCTTCATGTTTGCTAGTGAACCCCATTTATACTTGACTTCAGATCATGAGAAAATTATCATAAATACTACATCTTGTTAGATTTTGAACGCCCCTAGTTTCAGAATTTTTCATCATGTATTCATCTCAAATTAATTCATGGAACCCTGACTGCGCCTGTTTAGGTTACCAAAAACTAACCCGATCAATGCATGTCTAAACCTTGTCTATTTTCAAATTAATCGTACTTGTTGATAGATTTATATGTCTACTTTCGTTTAAAACTGGTTTCGTGCTTTTTAGATCACTGTACTATTTTATATGGAATTTAGAACGTCTATGTATCAAGGAGGATTTGCCCTAGGAAAAAGGGAAAAAGGGGCAAACCCACCTGGTATCGCGACGACGTGATCTGCCGCGATATCAGTAGGGTCGCGCCGGCCGATTGTGTCGCGTCAAGAACACGGCAGCATAAGCCTCCGTGATTCCACTCCGGACCGGGCCAGACCGACCAGGTCCCGTGTCCCGCCCGACCGCCCCGTCGTGACTTGAATCGCGACGGGTAAGTCTGCTGTGTTTTCATGAATCCGACCAAAATGGAAAATTGTGCATATGCCCTGTTGTTTAAGCTTTATACCCTTAATTAGCCATGTTTAACCCATGTTATAGTTAATTCGACTTGGTACGTTAATAAATGGCATTAACATTATAAATTTAATTATTTAAAATGACATTTGCACGACTTGTCATATCCTCAAGAATTCTTTACACTTACACACACAACATTATTAAATGACATCTGACCCTGATAAATTATGTAATAATGTATTCGGTAAATTTGTGAAATAAATGATTAAATTACCCTATTTTTATTAAATATAATTACTTTCATTTTATATGAGCATTTTAAATATCGTTATCGTTTTCCCTTAGCTTCGAGCACTCGAGGCATGACGGACCCGTTTTCTACACACTTTCTCTTGACTTGGACCACCTCTCCACCGGGAATACTCTCGACTAGACTAGGGGATCCTTGTCAAGACCTCTGTAAGTCTTCTTGGCTTTGGCGCACGTCCTTAGTCAACAAGCTGGTTGTACCCCAAAACCCGTTACACATTAGGGATCAGTACGATCCATGCCTTAGTGTATTCCTTCTTGTCTTAGGTTCACACTGGACTACCTGACCCGTGTACACGACACAGTTAAGGGGGCAGTTGTGACTTCTACCAGACTGCCGGTACCCGACCTGGTGCCGTGCAACCGTTACTATCTTGTGTTTCTCATCATTTTAAGGAAATGTCCCTATCTCATCTACTATCTCGATACTCTCATCTATTCACGTTCTCTCTACACTCTCGTCTAGTTCATCTGCTACTCTCATCTCTTCTTGGTACTCTCTTGGCCATGTGTGATTGTCTAAGATAAAAACATGACTATGCTAGGCAACATGATAAGGGCCTGATCTGGTCCTTGGGAGGAGCACCTGAAAGACAATAACTCGCGAGGGTCTAATGATCAGGGTGATTGGCATACACCTAACGCATGACACGCAAGATTGATCTAAGACAATTCACAAACATTCTTGTACATGATACTTGACTTGTGGTTGATAAGATGATCGACCAAATGCATGTTACTTGATTTACTTGCTATCGTGACTTGTGCACTGCTACGCAATTTACTTGTTAACTTGAAATATGGCCAAATCATTTGTTGTACTTGTTACCTATAAAGGTATTCTTGTCTTGTGATCTTACTGACACGACTATACCTGATCGTTCTTGTACTTGCTTGTTCCTGTTAGTTATCCTGCTTGATAAAAGATTAAACACTTAAAGCCTGCTTGTTTACACGAGATATTAAGTCCTACTGAGCGTTATTCGCTCACCCTGCATTTTTATTTAATGTGTTTCAGGTGAGTATGACGATGACCACACTCACGATGACGGGACTGAGGATGATTCTTAGGAGTGACCATTTACTGCAATCAATGCTTTAGTAGTTAGTTTGTATAGTTATGAGTCAGTTAGTCATGATGTAATAGTTTGAGTTTGAATAATGTACTCTGGGCCCTAGTTTTGGCTCTGATACGCTGATGTAATAGTTAGTTCTTGAAGTTTGATGAGTTATTAGTGAATGTAATGATGACTGGTGGATTATTAATGAAATTGGAGTTTATTTGGTGTTAACCAGATGTACAATGGTTTGTTATTTATTTTCTCGCTCTGTACTATTTAATAACTGTAATCCCGCTCCGATATTCTGCATCGGGGCATTACAGACTGCCTCCCCATCCACGCTGGTCGTCCCGGTGACAGATATATGTATATGTAAACACAAAACTCTATATATTATTGTTCATATTAAATTCATATTTTCTAACGTACATACAATTTTGCAGCGACTGCCTCCCCGTCCACGCCGGTCGTCCCGGCGACAGGTATATATATATGTAAACACAAAACTTTATATATTATTATTCATATTAAATTCATATTTTTTAATGTGTATATAATTTTGCAGGGACCGCCTCCCCAACCACGCCAGTAGCGCCACCTTTCCCTTCTTCCTCACTACTAGGTACATGTATGTTTCCATAGATTAGTACGCTTCTTGTCTTCCAATTTATACAACAATAGTGTACTTAATTATTTTCAACAGAGGTGGAGAGCCAGCATCCAGCAGAGGATGAGGAGGGGCCTCAGCTACCCGGACGGTAGCCATGTTGGATTTCAGGGTAAACTTGATCACTTCAAACTTACTGTATTTGTTATTTATGTTGTACAGTTCATATACAAAATTAATGTGCAATTGCAGGGGGAACATAGATCCCGCTTATGCTTCCCGCTATATTACGACGTTGGTCCACGCACACATTCTAGGACCAGCGGATGCATGGAGAGAGTTTCCGGTGCCCGTCTGGGATTTATTATTTGACATGTTCACGGTATTATTAATTTTTACTGATTTAAAGTCATTTCTTTAATTACTATCTCTATTAGTGCACAAAGTTGAGTAATTTTATTTTTTTATAGCGGAGGTACGCGTTTACGAGACCCGAGGATCTCAGACAAGCTCGAGCCGTCTGGGAGTCTACTGCCCAGACTAATTTAAGAAAGTCGATGTATGAGGCCCGGGATAAGGCAATGAAGACCACAGGCAACCGGAATCCTATGGCTTGGCTGGATTACGACCCTGTTTGGCTGAGGAGGGACTATTGGGAATCCCTTTGTGAGCGTTTGGCTACTGGACCATGGCAGGAGTGGTCACAGGCGGCAAAACGCAACCGATCAACTCATCTGGAGAAGAATGTGCATACTAGTGGGTCCGTATCTTATGCGACCCACAGCCAAAAATTGGTAAGCATATTATTGTTCAACTGTGTAATACATTAATTATTATTGTGAAACTAACTAATTTTGTTGAATTGTAAGCATCACGAGCTCGAGCGTGCCCTTACTTTTCGTGAGTTATTTTATCAGACTCATAAGCGGAAGGGGACAGATGACTATGTCAGCGAGAGTGCTCGCACGATTGCTGTAAGTCAAAATATAAATTTTGAATTCAATTAAGATATTAAAATAATTTGATTTCAATAATTTAGTTTTAATTTGTTCTGCAGGAGACCTATGATAGGACGATGGCGGATCACTATGCAGAGGGCACTTCCCAGCCAGAATTGGATCCGGAGGCTTAGGTCGACGCAGCGGGAGGGCCGAGGAAGGGTCGAGTGTACGGCTTTGGGGACAGCCTGGATACTACTCCAGTGTTGTCCTTATATGCGAGTTTGGACGCTCCTCCAACATACGTGAGTTCATTTGCTGCGCCGCCAGGCAATGGTGTAGATGAGATGAGAACCCTCATCCGGGAAAAGCTACGGACGCACTCTGGCGTTATGGTCGAGCAGTTGATCTCAGCCATGCAGGGAGTACGCCCCTCACAGCCAGCCCCTCAGGTCAGTATTACTATTAATTTCATATAGTTTGAATGAAATGAAACCACTAAAGAAGGTCAAAAGGGGAAAAAAAGAAATCTAAACTAAGAAACCTATAAAGAAGGTCCCTTTATACAATCAACTTATGGAAGGATAAAAAAGCCACATGAGCGCTCAAATTTCTATTCTAAGATAAACATAAGTGTAAACGGCGTTCAAATGACTAATCTAAAAAAAAACCCAAGTCTAAATGATCAAAACACGTAACCCGTGTGCGAACTGACGGAATCCGAATTGGATTCCCGGATTGAGTTGGGCGTTCAAATGACTAATCTAAAAAAAACCCGTCTAAAGGATCAAAACACGTAATCCGGGGGTCCAAAATCCCAAAATGGGATCTGATCGACGTGTTGTTTGCTCCGACACGACCGGGTAGGTGAAATTGACGTGTGCGAACTAACGGAATCCGAATTGGATTCTCGGATTGGGTTGGGCGTTCAAATGACTAATCTAAAAAAAACCCCAGTCTAAAGGATCAGAACAAGCAACTCGGTGGTCCAAAATCCAAAAATGGGATCTGATCGGCATGTCGTTTAGTCCAACACGACCGGATGGGTAAAAGTGACGTGTGCGAACTGACGGAATCCGAATTGGATTCCCAGATTGGGTTACGCGTTCAAATGACTAATCTAAAAAAAAAAACCAAGTCTAAAGAATCAAAACACGCAATCCGGGGGGTCCAAAATCCATAAATGAGATCCGATCGACGTGTCGTTTGCTCCGACACGACCGGGTAGGTGAAATTGACGTGTGCAAATTGACGGAATCCAAATTGGATTCTCGGATTGGGTTGGGTGTTCAAATGACTAATCTAAAAAAAACCCAAGTCTAAAGAATTAGAACAAGCAACTCAGGGGGTCCAAAATCCCAAAATGGGATCTGATCGACGTGTCGTTCGCTCTGACACGATCGGGTGGGTGAAAGTGACGTGTGCGAACTGACGGAATCCGAATTGGATTCCCGGATTGGGTTGGGCGCTCAAATGACTAATCTAAAAAAAATCCAAGTCTAAAGAATCAAAACATGCAACCCGGGTGTCCAAAATCCCAAAATGGGATCCGATTGACGTGCCGTTCGCTCCAACATGACCGGGTAGGTGAAATTGACGTGTGCGAACTGACGGAATCCGAATTGGATTCCCAAATTGGGTTGGGCGCTCAAATGACTATTCTAAAAAAAACCCAAGTCTAAAGGATCAGAACAAGCAACTCGGGGGTCCAAAATCCCAAAATGGGATCTGATCGGTGTGTCGTTCGCTCCGACACGACCGGGTGGGTGAAAGTGACGTGTGCGAACTGACGAAATCTGAATTGGATTCTCTGAGTGGGTTGGGCGTTCAAATGACTAATCTAAAAAAAACCCAACTCTAAAGGATCAAAACACGCAACCCGAGGATCAAAATCCCAAAATGGGATCCGATCGACGTACCGTTCGCTCTGACACCACCGGGTAGGTGAAATTGACGTGTGCGAACTGACGAAATCCGAATTGGATTCCCGGATTGGGTTGGGCGTTCAAATGACTAATCTAAAAAAAACTCAAGTCTAAAGGATCAGAACAAGCAACTCGGGGGGTCCAAAATCCCAAAATGGGATCTGATCGGCGTGCCATTTGCTCCGACACAACCGGGTGGGTGAAAGTGACGTGTGCGAACTGACGGAATCCGAATTGGATTCCCGGATTGGGTTGGGTGTTCAAATGACTAATCTAAAAAAAAACTCAAGTCTAAAGGATCAAAACACGCAACCCGGGGGTCCAAAATCCCAAAATAGGATCCGATCGCCATGCAGTTCGCTCCGACACGACCGGGTAGGTGAAATTGACGTGTGCGAACTGACGGAATCCGAATTAGATTCCCGGATTGGGTTGGGCGTTCAAATGACTTATCTAAAAAAAACCCAAGTCTAAAGGATCAAAACACGTAACTCGGGAGTCCAAAATCCCAAAATGGGATCCGATCGATGTGTCGTTCGCTCTGACACGACCGGATAAGTGAAATTGACGTGTGCGAACTGACATAATCCGAATTGGATTCCCAGATTGGGTTGGGCGTTCAAATGACTAATCTAAAAAAAACCCAAGTCTAAAGGATCAGAACAAGCAACTCGGGGGTCCAAAATCCCAAATAGGGATCTGATCGGCGTGTCGTTCGCTCCGACACGACCAGGTGGGTGAAAATGACGTGTGCGAACTGACGAAATCCGAATTGGATTCCTGGATTAGGTTGGGCGTTCAAATGACTAATCTAAAAAAAACCCAAGTCTAAAGGATCCAAAATATTTTCTAATTAAACTTGAAGAATAATCACATGTTTTAAATTTAATTTTTGAAAATAATATTTGTATATTAATTTTTATTAATATTTCTAATATTATTTTTTTTTAATATAGGATCCTTCGGCACCTGACGATCATGAGGCGGGGACGGCGGACGATCCAGCAAACCTGTCTTGATTTTTAGCATTTATTATTGTGTATGATTTTATATTTGTTATATTTTATGATTTTATGTTTCATTGTAAGTACCTGTTATTGTGGAATGTATGTATATTTTAACAGGTTTTGTAATTTATCATTGTTAATTTCTGTAAATTTTTTAAAATATATATTACAAATTTCCAACGGGTTTTCCGACGAACATGATCCGTCGGAAATGTGTAGTTGGCCGACGGAACATATCTGTCGGCATTTCTGTCGGAAGTTCCGACGAAATAATTTTCGATGGATTTTTTTCCGTCGGATTATGTCGGATTTTCGACGAATTATGTCCGTCGAAAATACTACTTTTTCTTGTAGTGAGACCTGCATAGTCCCCTAGGGAAATTAAGGAGCAAGACAAGTAATACCCTGGCCTATTATAATGAGAGTAGGAGCTTTTAGCTCCTCACAATTGGAAGGATCTCTCTCTCTCTCTCTCTCTCTCTCTCTCTCTCTCTCTCTCTCTCTCTCTCTCTCTCTCTCTCTCTCTCTCTCTCTCTCTCTCTCTCTCTCTCTCTCTCTCTCTCTCTCTCTCTCTCTCTCTCTAAACTTTCTTAGTCCATGACTTGAGTGTCAGAAGATTTTTCCTCAAGGTCATTCTCACGGCTCCCGCTAACCTCCTGTCCTTCTTTGCAGGTGC